>CM070714.1:12342857-12507824 GCA_036346275.1 Otatea glauca
TTGCAGTTTCATAGTAGTTGGAGCTGGCTGTCCAGCTCCTCTTTTGGTCTGATGGATCCTACTAGATAATGTTTCCTACCCTGAAATTTTCTTGTCTTTCCCGAATGCTAAGGAGAAGAAGAGGATTGCCTAATGTTAGCTTTGCTTTCCTAACAGTATGGGTCCCCTGTGTGTGTTATGTTAACTAGGTTGTATCAATCTTATGGTGTTTCAACATCAAGTATTCTCCTGTTTTAAGCTCATCTATGCCCCCAACTATCTGATTTTCATTCTGGCCTAGAGACACGGCGCTCAGCTCCAATCCACAAACTTTAGCCGGTTGTCCAGACAAATAATAACAGGTTGTATTGTCTACGACAGACATTCCAAACTGAACCAAGTTGTTTAGATTTCTTCAGTGGGGCTCCGATGCTTAACCTTTTTACAACATGCCTAGGCTTGACTGTGGACTTTTGAGTTGGAACGTGCGAGGGATAAATTCCACGGCAAGAAGAGTAGTAATTAGGCAATCGATCCCAGACACCAGGGCAACAATTTTCTGCTTACAGGAGACTAAACTTGAACAGGTTAGTGAGGACCTTATTGGAGAAACACTAGAGAGTAGCTTCAAGCAAAACTTCTGTTATTTATCGGCATGTAGCATGATAGGAGGTATTCTATTGGAATGCTTAGAGTCCTTCCGGCTAACAGAGGTCCACACTACCACTAATAAAGTGTCTACGACAATTGTAATGAACAATGATGACTTAAATGGTCCCGCACTGGGGTCTACGGACCGTAGAGGGAGAGTGACAAATTACATTTCATTCAGGAGATCTTGGAGCTAAAAGAGATTATGCAATCAGAATGGCTCATCTTAGGGGACTTCAATTTGATCTACCGAGCAGCAGATAAAAACAATGGCCACCTAAACAGAAGACTTATGGGAGTTTTAGGACAATGCTTCATGGCATGGAGTTAAAAGAAATTAGTTTGAACGAAATAAGGTTCACTTGGGCTAGCAATAAGGAGAGCTCGACGCTAACAAAAATTGACAGGTTCTTTGCCACAAAGGATTGGGATTTGCTTTTTTTGCTTTTCCCCAATTGTCATCTTCATGCTTTATCCACCTTAGTCTCAGATCATTGCCACATCCGTATGATAGACATGACACATGAGCATTTCCTAGGGTTCAGGTTTGGATCCTTTTGGCCAAGAATGCCAAACTTCTCGCAGGTGGTGCAGCGAACTTGGAGCAAACCGGTCCAATCACAAGACGCAGTACGATGGCTACATATCAAGCTTTCCAGAGCGGCAAAGGCGCTTAGGATATGGAGTCGTCAACACATTGGAGATCTCAAGCTACAATTAGTTGTTGCTACTGAGATCATTTTCCAGCTTGACAGGGCCTAAGAGAACAGGTAACTTTCACAAGATGAAAGAGACCTTCGGATAAGTCTCAGACATAGAGTTCTGGGATTAGCCACACTCCAAAGGGTTCGATTGCAACAGTGATCCCACCTAACTTTCATCAGAGAAGGAGATGCAAACATTAAGTTTTTTCACATTAAAGTGAATGCACGTAGACAAAAGAACTACATTCAATCCATCTTAACAGACAGGGGTGTCGTCCGAACCAAACATGACAAACAAGAGGAAATCTACCAGTATTTTAGACATCAAATAGGGATGAAAAATTACAAAGCTCATACGCAGAACTGGTCCATGCTACAAATACCAGATTACATCCTATAAAGTATAAAACAACTGCTTCAGGTAGATGAAGTCAAGGAAGCAATTTTCTCAATGCCACCCGAAAAGGCCCTAGGACCTGATGGTTTTATAGGCCTATTCTATACACAATGCTGAAGCATCATCAAGGAGGACCTCATGGCAGTAATACAACAGTTATTCAATCTCAATGGTCGAAATTTCGGCCTTCTCAACTCAGTAAACATAGTGTTGCTGCCTAAGAAGCAAAAATCCGCCACTATAACGGATTTCAAACTGATTAGTCCCATACATAGTGTGGCAAAGATTTTTTCCAAGATTCCGTTGAATAGGTTGGCACCTTTCCTACAGAGCATGGTGTCCAACAACCAAACGGCTTTTATCAAACACAACGCCATTCAATATAATTTCCTCCACACCAAAAATCTCATCAATGAACTGCATAGGAAAGGAGTGCCAGCACTCTTCATCAAACTGAACATAGCCAAATCTTTCGATTCAATAAGTTGGGAGTACACTTTTATGCTCAATTGGAAACTCCACATTCTAAATTTAATATGCTTAACTTAAATAATGTGGAATTGATTACTCACAAAGAAGTTCTAACTAAAACATCCCCCATGATTCTTTGTGCTATGTCACCTTCAATGATCCTGTAGAGCTATCTAGTATGATTGAAAAAGTTTCTGAAATTGCATGTACAAAATCACTAGTTAGTACCTATGCCTACACTTATAAATTCAATTTAATTAGAGATTATGGTGTAGATAACAAGTTTTATGTTTATCGAATATGTATTACCTGTGATAAATTTGTTGAATTGAAATTGAATGTTTTGGACAAACCATCTTTTGTGCCATGTTTATGTAATTAGAGTAGCGCAATTGAAGCATGGAAGGCATCAAAAATTTTCCCACCCATATTAGAACAATTCGATGTAGTGACGTTCACTACTAATTTGTATGTAGGCTTACAAAAGTTGAGGACGACTTTTCTAGACGTGAAGGCGAATGATGTTGAATACATACATATTGGTTCGACAAATACGCCATATATGTCTTACAGTTGTTGTGCTAAATACATTGTGCAAAATAAGGGGAACAACATAACAACCGATGATAAATATATATACCATGCATATATGTTCTTCTCTTTGTTTAGCATATTTTTAGGTATCAAAAGTTGAGGATGGTTTTCCGTGAAGAAAGGAAGGATGATGCGAACACACACGTGCTGAACACTTCTTAGTTAAATATACTATTTGACTGAAAATAATTATTAAACTACAATAAATATTGCCATGTGAACTCTAATTTAATTGGTCATTTAATCATTTTAATTGGAGATGCAGAGCTACTACTATTTTATTTAATTATATGCAGGGTCATATTTAATTTGTACAAGCCTAGAGTAAAGATGCGTTTGGAAGACTCTCAAGAGATACATATTGCATGTCAGAATAAATGGTACCATTATGAAGGTCTCATCAAACTGATCGAAATAGACATATTATTTGCTATATTTCAAGGTCGGACGCAGAAGACACATACTTGACACAGAACATACAAAGAAATATGGACTACATCAAAGATTTCTCACTGCCACGTGGACCCACCTTGGGATGTATGCCATGGTCTAGTCGCCCACAACCAGCAGGTGCATATTGGCTTCTAGGGATTGTAACATCCCAAAATTTGGGTTTTCAAAAATCTTTCATTTAGTTCATCTTTTCAAAAATCCCTGCTGATTTTCTCGCTTTAATAAAGCTTAATCTGGAATTTTCTAATGATAAAACAATTTAATTTGACTAATATAAACTTCAATTAAAATAAATTTAGTTTTATTTGAGTTCATTGTGCTTCAATGAATTTTCTGTAATTTTTTGATATTTTTCGGAGTTTGTTTGCTATTCATTTGGAAATTAATTTAAATTAATCTTTTTGTTAAATTTAATTAAATACTGTAAAATTTTAAATAAAGTTTGGTTAAAAATATTTTATTTGAGCTCAAAATGTCTTAAAATGTTTTCTAGAATTTTTTTGGTATTTTTATTGCTCTAAATGAATTATTTTAATTTCTGGAATTATTTTAATTCGGAAATTGGATTGAATCCACGTGGCAGCTCCAGAGCCGGCCACGTCATCACCCAGCTGCAGCCCTCCGATCCGCATCCGATGCACCACAATGCACCACGTCATCTTTTACTGTTCATCGTGCACCAGGTGTTCGATCCGATCCATTTTCAATCCAAATCCGGTTTTTTTCGTGTTTCCTTGTATGACACGACTCTCTAGCCTATATAAGTGTCCTAAGACCCCTCCCACGCACCCCTAATCACCAGAGAACCTCCCAAACCCTAAAAACAACAGCCGTCGTCTTCCGGGGCGCTGCCCTCGCCGACCGATCTTGGTGTCGCATTCCCCGTCATTTTGGTGAGTTTTTCTGAAATCCGCTCATGTCATATCATGCCTTATGGTCCAATCTACCTCTCCACCAATTTTGGTGAAGTTTCAACAAGCAAATCAAAAGTTACGGCCGTTCCAATCTCGAATCTTGCCGTCGCCCGCTCTCCTTCGTTTTTGCGAATTTGACCGTGAAAGTTTTACTGTAGACTCATCTTGATGTGAACTACCTGGTGCTCACCCTAAATCAAGGTTTTGTCTATAGGATTGCTGCAGAAAATTCAATCTTCCCGATCGATCGCGTGACGTCATACCAAAACTTCCTCGCGTGTTCCCTGTTGATCCAGAAGGTAAAACTCCGATCCTTTCGCGTCATATTGTGCCATAGGGTCCCAGATAGCTCTCTGAAGAATTTGGTTAGGTTTTATCCATTATTTTAATAGTTATGGCCATTTGATCTATTAGCTTTAGCAGCCGTTCATCGGTAGTTTGTGATCTGTCCATTGGGTTGCCACCAAATCCGCTTATACCGTTGAGCTCATCTCACCGCGTTCTACGTGATGCTCACTTCCCCTTTGCTGTTCCATCCACTGAAAATTTTAATATTTGTTAGCCGCCGCTTTTCGTCAGTGCCGCGCGCCGTCTTTTGCCGCCAACCATATTAGTTCACCTTGGTCGTGTTGTCATGTCCAGTAGGCCATCATTCTCTGGTTTGCTCATCTTTAGAGTTCATTTGATCTTCGGTTGCCATCAATGCCATATTCTAGAATATACCCGTCGTCTTCGATCTAGCCCTTTTCATTATCGGATCTTGTTTCGGTTAACCACCCTTGGTAATCTTTTATCGCAGAGCCAACCCTACCTATCCTATCCCTATGCCAAGTGGATCTATCCGCGAGTCATTCCTCTCAAACCCTAACTTAACCTTAGGTCCAATCTGTCGTTGACGATGCATCATGTCATGTAAACCTCGCAACTCGCAGATCAATCCTGAGCAATATCATAACATTGCTACCGTATCATTGTACCGACAATCGACATCTTATCTTTGCATGAGTGTCCTATCGTTGCTTCGCTATCTTCTCATGTGTGCATGCTCGCAAAAGCCCTAGTATAATATCATCATCCTCTCTATCATCTTATTGTAATCTAACCCCATCACCTATGAGTTTAGCCTTGTCTTCATTTCCTCGCTGCCTTGTCATCGTCAAGCCTCTTGATTGACGTATGACTGATCTTAGATCGAATCGCATGAATGTTGACCCCTTGTCCACGTCCTACTCTTGAAAATCTAATCTGCCATTGACCTAGAAGTCATTCGTGGACTTGGTCGATAGACCATTGGTCATATGTCATATCCTTGTGCCATATTTAATCTATTAGTCTATCTTTCTTTTGTTTGACTGTATATCTGTTTAGTCAACAAAAGTCATCATTGAGCATCAGTTTAGTTCATTGCGAACTAACGTATCTTTATGGACCCGGTTTATAGATCGAGAGCCCATATGTCATTGTCTATCCAATCAAGATAATAACTTCAGAAGAAATATTATTTGAAATATTATTCTTTCTTTCTCAGTTAACAGTCTTTTCCTTTTCGGTGTATTCCGAAAGCTCGTTCTCTTTTGTCTAATCTCTGATCTAATCCATTCAACTTCCTAAATTCATCCAAGCCTTTATGATCCAATACTATCCGTTCTCAATTTGGATTTTATTTGATTCATCTTTTGAGTTGGTTTGTATTTGCTTCTTCTTTAATCGTTAGACGTATCGTACAGAAGTTGTTCTAAGGAGTTGAAGATCAAGAAGGTAAAGATCGAAGATCGAAGATCAAGAATCAAAGATAAAGAGTAAAGAACCGTAAAAATCGCAAGGGCCAGGAAAGTTGTGCTTTGATCATGTTGAACCCATGTTTATAAAAATGCTATATTGTTTCACCTATTGCATATTATTTCAAGTATATACTGTTTCACATTAAATTGGGATCTAGTTAATCTACCAAATTGATCTATACCCTACCTTGCCATTGTATTCCATGATCTAATTGTCACCCTAGGATGGTTAATTAATAGTTGGTTAATATTGATAATCAACATGGGCTGGTTAGACCGTCGTAGATTGCATAGCCATGCCATGTCATCACATGTGTTGAATCATCACTGATTAATCTTGACTAATGGAATATGGAACAATGTTATGAACTTGTGTGTCATGTGTGGTCACACAATGTGATTGCGTTGCGGTGACGAGTGGATGTCACGCAACGAGGTTGACTTGTTGATAGCATGTGGTGCTTGGTAATCAACTGGGGTGGTAATGATTTAAGATTAGGGTAAGTGGCGAGGGGCAGTGTTCCAAGATGGGCCAGATTTGGCAGAGGGTATGTGGAAGTCTTGCCCTAGTCACCCTAAGGACTTAACCTTGCAAGCCTTTGACCTGAGTCTTACTTGCAACCACACGTCTGGAATGGGACAGCCTAGCCGACTAATTTGTGATGTCTAGATTTCGGTACTGCCGTGGTGTATAGTGAGTTCCGGGTGTACGGGTAGACTCACATGGCGCAAGAGGGGGGCCCGGAGTGTGGTAACCAGTCCCTTCCGTGTTGAAACCTCAACGAGCAGTACAGGGTCTAGACAGAGCATTGTAAAAGCTTTGTCATGATTACCCTGCCGGCACACCAAAGGAAGTGTGCTAATAGCTTGGCAACAAGAGACGATCATGTCGTGTGGGTAAAGTGCATAACCTCTGCAGAGTGTAAAATCTATTCGAATAGCCGTGCTCGCGGTATTGAGCAATGCTCAGGAATTACAGTAAAGGGTTAAACTTTTGTTAAACAAAACTTATTGGGATGGCAGGATGCCATGGAAAGTGGAAATTGACTTAAGATTGAAAACTTGGTTTACTTCAGAAATGCTGAATCTATCTATTACTGTTATTTGTTTTACAGTCTTTACAATCTATTTATTGTATTTGTTCATAAATGCTGCTTATTGCAAAATAGCCATAATAGCCTTTTCCTTTGGAATAAGCCTTGCATATAATTACATAGAATTGCATTCTGTGCACAACTTGTTGAGTGTTTTATGTACTCACCCCTTGCAACACACAAAATCATCAGTTGAGGAGAAGACTACAACTTCGAAGGAGGAGAAGTTCCACGAGGAGGCGAATATCTAGGAGTTGAACCTTGTCAGTTGCCTGTGGCATATTGATGGGATTCGTCGACGTTCTTCATTCCGCTGCTGTTTATTTATTTTGAGTTGAAGCCACCAAGGCCTCACAAGTGTAAGTTTGACCTTAAGGTCGTTCAATAGTTCTATATTAATAGATGAAGTCTTTATTTATTATTCCGCTGTGTATGATTGTGATATTTCATCTATGTTGAGACTTTGTGCACTAGCGTGATCCTGGACTAGTGCTGAATACACAGAGGGTCCGGATTTGCATATTCGGGTCCCGACAGGGATGAAAACAGAACAGAAACGGTCGGTAAATGGTTATTCCGTTTCTGTTTCCACATTTTTACCGGTAACATAAATGAAATCAGAAACCCCGAAAACGGATAGTGATGGAAACAGATGCGGAACGGAACCGAGCGGATACAGAAATGAAAGCGGGAAATTCCACAAGAACATAGTACATGATCTAGCTTGTCGTAGCAGCTGCATGTAACCATATATTAACACATGCAGAGATAAGGGAGGTAATGATCAATTGTCATCACACAACAATGGATTAGCTGGCGACCGGTGAGTAAAGATTACCTAAAAATAGGATTCTAGTTTTTGCCTCAAGATAGCATTCTTCCTCTTCACTTTCTAGAAAGACCTCATGCAACTGCATACTAGAATATAGCAGAAGTATAAATAATGGTTATTTTCACCATAGGGACCGATATGTGGCCATTTCATGGTGCATTTCAATTTTCAAAAATGATATTTGTGTGAGAAGTGACATGGAGTTTCTATAAAAAATGAGAGAAAGCATCAATGCAAAGGGGGTACCCTTCAACATTTCCTTGTCCACGGCTATCCCTGAATGACATGCACTCATTCTTCATCCTAGAAGCACCAACGCTGCATCAAGTTGTGTAATATCAATGATAGATCAATTATATAAAATAGTACAACACAACTGCTTAGAGTCTTGCTTTCTCTACATCATGCCAAATGAGCTCAGAACCTTACAATGTTTACAAAAGGTTGATGGTTAAAACACACCAAACTTTTGGTTGGCAGCGACATACATATTTAGCCGTCAATTAACCAATAAAAGCAAGAAGAGTTTCTCCACAATACCAGGTCCCCTTAAAGCCTTAAAGTAACTTTAGTTTATATGCATACATGATCTTTTATTTATTAGCAAAACATTCAATTATGCAATTACCCTAGCTTATGCTCTAGTTTTTATATTATAGTGGACCAAAGACTAGTATTGTATAGTTACCCCATGCATCTTGCCTTCCATCTGATCAATCAGTTCCATTGCTTTCACCTGGTTCATTTCAGAAACAAGCATGGGGAATCGAACTCAGAGGAGAAGCATTAATGCATGGAAAAGTCTTAAGTTGCTGCATGGTTGGAATATAGATTTTGCTTAAATTCGATGTATTTATCACCTATTTAATCATATTAGAGTGGTTATTTTTTCCAGACAACATTTTGATGACGCAGTCATGTTTGTTTCTTACTTAGCTGTAAAAAAGAACCAGAGCCAACAAGCTAGCAACAAGTATGTACTTACCTTTGGAGCACCCCTAACTGTTCCAACAGGCAATGCTGCTCACAGGGCATCCCAACATGTAAGATCATCACGCAAATCCCCAGTAACCTACAGAAATATAAAAATAGATCCCCCACCTTGTGAGAATTGATAACACAATTCAGAAAAGAATATTGATAGATATGATCATAAGAAAATCTGGTTAGCATAACTTTTGCATCATTAGACCTACTTACTCCAAAACAACTATAGATAAGCAGCTAATGATGATTGCTTGTATGATTATGTTCTAACAATGAACAAACCCACAAAAATTAGAGATTATTGGAGTAGTCTATTAGAAAAACAGGCTTACTGTTGAGCTAATGTGCATGACATGCACATATCACTCAACATTCATCAGTTTCTCCACCTTTGCTGAACCTGGTTTGGACACCTGAAAAAATGGCAAAGTTTATCACAAGTCAGGCACCCAGACTTGATAAAGTCAGAAGTGTAGTGTGTAAGGATCAAGTTGGCCTAGAGGGGGGTGAATAAGCAACTTTAATTTTTTTTAAAGTTATTCAAAAACTTTTCTCAATAAAAAGATAGAAGCGGAAGCACTTAGTACAAAAGTTCAGCACAACACTTGTAAGCAAACTCTGTAAGAAAGGAAATTCGAATGAGAAAAAGAATATAAACAGGGGAACTCAGGAATTTTTCACCGAGGTTCAGAGATCACTCCTACGTCCCCGTTAGAGCACTTCCTTAGAAGTATTGCTCCACCAAACAGCCAATCTCAGTGGCTTTTGGTTTACCACTATCTTAGCTCTTTCACTACTCCAGTGAGGTGAGTCTCAACCTTTCACAGCAATGATGGCCTTCCACAATCACTGTTGGACAGGTCGCACCAACAACTCCTCCAACCATCTAGGAACAGCTAGTTCCAAGAGTAATAGACTATCCACAAGCCCTGTCTCTTGATTCAGTAGCTAGACTCAACTAGATTTAGCTTGGAGCAAGAACTCTAAAAATTCAGAATGATGTTTGTGATTTCACTGAGTTGAAGCTCAAGACTCTTTGATGGAATGAAGCTCAGGAATTCTAAAGATCAAAGAGATGTATACGATTTGAATGATTTCAAAGATGTTCAGGATCTCAAAAGATGTGAATGTGTAAAGCTATGTTTCTTTTGTGAACACAGGCGATCTATATATAGCCCCTGAACAGAAATAACCGTTACACCTGCCATTTGCCCGTTGGGGGTTGGTAGGGAAGATGGGGTAGGTCAACAGCTACCTTTTGGTAGGATTTCTGACAGAGTGAAACGGAAGTCAAACTACACACACGCTGGACCGAAAGTTTTGGTCTGGGGTACATAGTTTTGAGAGGCATAGTTGAACTCAGAAAGACCCATTCACACCGAACCAGAAAAAGCGGTCCGTCGTAAGGGTGAAGAGATCGGACGGTTATACTGGCAAGAAGAAGATTTGTGTCGGACCAATAAACTTGGTCCGTTGTGCATATGATTTTACTTAGCTAGGCAAGCTACGTTAGCGTCGGACCGAAAAAGTTGGTCTGGCGTATACAAGGTCTGAACTAACTCAGTATCAGCGAACAACATTTGCGCCGGACCGAAAAAGTTGGTCCGGCGTACAAGAGAAAGCGACTGGTTTTATCAGAGGGGGGCTCATTTGCGTCGGACCGAAAAAGTTCGTCCGGCGTACACATAGAGATCAGGTCTGCATCAGACTTCATTTTTCTGACATTTTAATATAGACCAGAATTATATTTGAAGTAAAAAGAAATACCTTATATCGGACTAAAATAGAAGAAAGAATTTAGATTTGTCCGATGAACACTTGTTATATGTGATTGAAAAGAATTCTTAACGCCGGACCCAAAAAGTTGGTTCGGCGTACATGGTGTGCGCTCGGTAAGGATAATTATCAGCGCCGGACCGAGTTTATCGATCCTGCGTACATGATGTACACTCAGTTGAAATTTAGAACTTAGGATCGTTGAGCGCCTGAACCAGAAAGAAGTTTTTGGTCCAAAGAGAATTGTTTTGGCTAAGAAGATAGAACTATGGTTTTAGAGAGATATGAAAAAAAGTCCTATGCTCCAAGAAATCTTAGTGACTCTTCACATGAACCAAGATCATTTTTTATGAATAGTCCCTCTTAATAGAACGGTGATTTAACTGAGTGGCTTAAATCAACTCCCAAGCCAAAACTAAAAGAAAAACCTTAGCCTTGATCCTCAGATCTGACTACTTTTGATTTTCACTGAGTAACCTTTTTAGTCATCAACACCAAAACCTATATACTAAGCACAATTTATACATATAGGGAGCCTAGATGCTCTCATAGTGAAGCAGCTAACCAGATTTAATTAAACCAGAGTGCTTCACATATAGATAAAAGTCCACTAAGTCTAACCAAGTCTAGCCTTTATTATCACTAATGTATCCAATTGCACAAATTAAACTGGAGTGCATGACATATAGAAATTACACATATTGGTCTTATAGTTACCGATTGAAACATAACATTGTTTCCCTTACTCTTGGAAGGGTTCAGTGAACACATCACCATCACCACAGGACCATTGGAACCCACTATCAGCCAATGAGCTCAATCAATTCAGCTATTGTTCCCCAAAAACTCTTCCTCAAGCAAACCTAGGGTAGAACTCCCCAACATAGTTAGGTCACAGTCCCTCGTTAAGTCCACCAATCCATGGCGTCCAAAATGAAATGATGCAATGTGGTAATCGAACACTAGAATCAACCACAATTTCCATAGTAGACAACAAGGTATCACCGCAATTAGCTACTGATTTACTCAAACAACAATGAAAAAGGAAAAGCAAGAGAAAAAAAGAGAAGCGAAACATGTAGACATTTTCATCGACTCATCGATGCCTTGGCCTTCGGTCTCCCCTCCCCACCGCTTTCAGAGTTTGAGGTGGTGCCACAGTGGCCGCGGGTGATGATGGGGGTAGTCGAGGAGGCGGTTGTGCAGGGGCGGTGGGAGTAGGAGGGGGCGATCGTGGAGGTGTGACGGTAGCGGTGGGGTGAGGCCGCCAGTGGGAGGAGACACAATAGGGGGAGACCGTCGATGGGGAGAGGTCGCCAGTGGGGGGCAGAATGGTGGGGGACTAGGGGCGACGCGATGGGGCGAGGGGAGGACGATGGGGCGACACCGGGTCCGGGTGTGTGTTGCAGACTTGTAGTGTTCACGCCTGAGTTAGGGGACTAGGCTTGGCCAGTTGGGTTGGGATGATGCTACGATGGGCTCGTGGGCAAGGTTTTGGAATTTTCGGTTTTATTTATATGAAATTTTTGTCCCGTTTATGTTTTTATCGGAACTGGCTCTACCGTTTCCGACAACAATTTTCTGTTTCCATTTCCATACCGATATTTTTCATTTCTATTTTCGAAAATATGATTCCATTTTCGTTTTTGTCCGAAATGGTCGTAAATTCCGTTTTCGTTTTCAACCCTATTGGTTTCGATGCATCTGGCTTACTACCCTTTATATGGTACAAACAAGACATAGACAAAGACAACTTGATTGCTTGTGGACCCTACCTTACCAGCATGAGATATGGCCAGAAGCCTGCAACTCTGGCCAGCTTGTGCTACATTTATGGCCGAGAGGAAACAATATAAGGAAGAAAAACCAGTTCGATTTTTGAGAGAAAGTTTAAAACCAATCTCTGTAACAGAAGCCAGTTTGGCCTTGACCGAATCAACCGAATCTCTAGATGCTTGACCGAATCAACCTATTATGTGAATTCAGTTCCATACAATCTCCTTTATATTCGCATCTATTCCATTGTAAAGAGACTCAAACACCATATTAATAAGATAGCTATTTGCATTTATTAAGCTTTTTCACTTGTTCTTTCTCATGGCATATGTATAAAGAAGGGGAATTGAACAACTTCTTCCATAGATCATTCTGTCTTTCCATTGGGAATTGGAAGATCGATATACTTCACTCGGTGTCTGTGAAGTTCAACATGTGTGATTTTGGCGAATCAAAGAGTTGCAAGCCCATTGCATCTGATAATGGGGATCAACTAGGGTTCATCAAGAGAGCATGTGAGTATCTTAATCCTACGCCATTAAGATCAGGAAAACCCCCGTATTAGTTGGGTGGCACTAAATCAAGGTTGATATCTACTGTGTGAAATCAAGTGGAGAAATTTGACGACGAATTTTTTTTAGCATGTAGCGATGTGTTGTGAAGGATACCCTAGTCTAGGAAGGATTTATAATGCTCTTGACGGGGACAGACCAAAAAATAATGTCCGATGTAGAATGGAATGTGGTGGAGTGAAAGGTTATGAGTACAACCTGTGTATGTATTTCTGGTGAGGTAAAATACTCAATGATCAAGGTAAATTTGCTGAAGAAATTATGGAGTGACTTAGAAGAATTGTATATATGTCGAAATTGCTAACAAACTGGTGGTGCAGAAGTGGCAATTGTACATGTTGCACGTAGAGGAAGGCACAAGATTCATTGACCAACTTTGTCTTCAATAAACTTATCACACAACTGACTAGTGTGGATGGAGAAAAATTGAGAACATCAAGATTGTCACAATGGTATCATCTCCACCATCATTATGGGAGCAACTGGTGATGAATATTCTAATCAAGAAAATTACTCTCAATTTTAACGAGGCAATGGCATATCTATTGGAGGCGGAATCATTGAAGTCATCGAATTCTTCATCCTCTGGTGATCAAACATTGGCTGCGCAAAAAGCAAAAGTTACATAAAGAAGGGGGGCAAGAGCAAGGGCACGCATGTATGCTATCTATGTGACACGAAAGGTCATACGATAAGGGGCTGCCTAAATTTGAAGCAAATGAGGGGTGCATGCTCAATGGCGACAACGAAAGGTGATTCAGACGTGCTAGTCGTCAATCAGTAAGATACTTTTCTTGGATAGATATGAGATTCAAGTTGTTGCTTCCATATATGTTCAACAAGGAAGATGTTTGATGATCTGTATGCCCGACGGATTGAATTGTCCACTTAGCACATTGAAAATTGCATACTAACGTGGGGTCACTTGTATTTCTGGCTTAAAGAAGAATCTAATATCTGTGATGTTGCTAAAACTCAAAGATTGTGAGGTATCACTTCGAGGTAGAGTCATGTGATTACTTGCAAAGGGCAGTGATAATAAAAAGTATATGGAGCAATAGAGGATACCGATTAAAGGGTAACCTTGAAGGTGGAGAAACCAATAAGAAGTCAAATAAAAATCTTGGTCAAAAGAAGAAAATCGTGTTGGCAAAGGTAGGTACTCAGATATCATCTTTAGTTATGTGAGGAATTGCAAAGTTAGTTGCAAAATCTAGTAGCTTCAAAGGCAAAGGCACAAGCTATTAGAAGAAGAAGAAAGACATGGTGGGACTAATCACGCGATGAAACTCATAGACGGTACAAACCTAGGACATTGATAGCTATATGAACATATGGTGTAGTTAACCAAACTACACAACAAATGAACTCTCAGACTATGGTAGTCAAACCTAGACACCGACATGCATACTGTAGGGATGTCCATGAGCCTCAGTGGTGGGGCTACACCCAAAGGTGGAAGGAAAAAAGTGGTGTCAACTTAGAACGAGTTATTGGAGGAGTATGATAAATTTAATGGATAAGAGTCAAGGTGAAGATTATCGAGAGATGTCTCGTTTCCTAACCTACTAGGACTTCGAGGAATGTGCTAAAAAAAATCCTATATGAATTCTAATAAGATTAGGATTTCATTATCTTTGGAGCATGGAAAACCAGAGCTACAAATCAACTCACCAAAAACCAAGAGCAGTACGAAAGAATTAGAGATTAAGTTATTCTTTAGCACTTAATTCTGGTACATGGGCAATGATTTGAGAGCCCTAAAAGTTTCGAGAAGATTGTGAAAAAACGACAATATCTTAATACTCTTTTAAGGTTGTGTTTTTTAATCTTGTATACTCATGTCGTATCGGGTGACTCTAATCTAACTTAGAGGCGATCGCCTTCAATATATAAGGATAGCTGCGGTGGTTGTTAATCGGCGGGAGGACGACGACCATCGGCGCCGCCGCGCTGGGTTTACCACATAGGAGTATTGGCCTCTCGAGACGACGACCCGCTGTTCTTGGATCAATGCAGCTTCTGCGATTCGGAGTCATCGTCCGCTCTCCGCTGTGCACAATCAGGCTGTACTTGCTCGCGCTCAAGGGATCGTAGACGTCAAGAGCCTATTGTTCTTGGCCGAGCACTGCTAGTCACGACTCACGAGCAATGGGCAAAGCAGTCATTTCCGTCGTGACATTCGTCGTGCTCTGTTCCCCACCCCACCACCTCTGTCCTCCTCTAGTCTCCTCCTCCCCAAGAAGAACACCAACCCGACACGAAACACCAATCTCTTCCCGATCAAACGCCTAGGGTTTCACCGAGAAAACAAGGCCAAGGAAGGGGGAACCCAATCATAAGCCATGGCTGCGTTCACCTTCAGCGGCGACGAGACGGCGCCCTTCTTCGGGTTCCTGGGCGCCGCTGCGGCGCTGGTCTTCTCGTGCATGGGCGCCGCCTACGGCACGGCCAAGAGCGGCGTCGGGGTGGCGTCGATGGGCGTCATGCGGCCGGAGCTGGTCATGAAGTCGATCGTGCCCGTCGTCATGGCGGGGGTGCTCGGGATCTACGGCCTCATCATCGCCGTCATCATCAGCACCGGGATCAACCCCAAGGCCAAGCCCTACTACCTTTTCGACGGCTACGCGCACCTCTCCTCCGGGCTCGCGTGCGGCCTTGCTGGGCTCGCCGCCGGAATGGCCATCGGCATCGTCGGGGACGCGGGCGTCAGGTCATCCCGATCCCCAAATCCCCCACCAAAGGAGCTAACTTTCTTGTTATCTTAATGTCGATTAGTTAATGTGGTAAATTGCAGTATCTGAAGGCCTAAGCTGTCCCTTTACGGCTATTACATGTGTGATTAGTTTGTGTGGTGGGAGAATCTTCAGAGCATTTCGTTGGTCGGTCAAACAAACAGGAGTGGGTTGTTTATTTAACAGCTTACTGCCCAGCTTTATTCGAAAGCAAATTGGGTTGTTTATGGCATGAGACGGAACAAGTTGTTTAAGTAAGGAACGCTCTAATATGTCGTATAGGGGTCATATAGTTCTGAATTCACTGTAGAAATGTTGATTTTAGTATTTATGTTTGCATACGTTAGTTTGGTTAGAAATCGGGGGAAATTACATTTTTTTGGCAGCTTTACAAGTTAGTGTGACAGAAAGTTATTTTATTTCAGTGACATATATTGTACAGTGAAATTATCTTGGACTTGGAATCTTGGAGTGCCACACCCTGTAGCACCAATATATGACACTAGTACAAAATTATACATGGTGGCATGCCATTTTTTTATGTCAAAGCAATGAACAAGGATGGGAGAAGTATGGACCATTTCTACACTTACTCTGTTCGGACATTACAGAAAATCAGAAATAATCAGATGTATATCCATTATGCATCTAGTGGCAAAACTAGTGAGGATTGAGTAGCACAAGATTAAAAAAACATTGACCCTCATTTAGATGTATCCCATTCCATATAATATGCACAAATCCACCATATTAAATACAAAGAATTTCACTTGACTCCGAACATTGACCATTTTGCGATATGGTTGTCCTTGTTAAAATTGTCTGCTTGTATCATAGGTGTACCAAAATCTGTATGGATATAAGACATGTATCTTCATACTGGTGAATGCTTAGCAGAAGTGACCAATTGTCTAAGATAATTAAGGAACTTCACAGCTAGAATTTACTACAATTGCCCTGATTTGACTTTTCTTGACTTTGTTGTTATTCAGTCACATTTCAATCATTCTAGAGGCCATACATGGATGCCGATATACTTTTGGTTTTCTCATGCAATGCTGTGTTGTGCTTGAACCGAACTTATGGTCTATGCAATCAATATACTGTAATTGGCATACCTATATTTTTGGGTGATATGATGACAGCTGGGATTTTGTTGGTGTACTTGGGATTGGGGGAAATTGGATGGTGCACAATCTGTCATAAATTCCCATATGATCGGAATGATCTTCTCTTTGTTAGATCTAATGGTGAGCAAGTTTTATTTTGACAAGGTGAACAAATGATCTAATTGTGACAGCTCATGGAGCTAGTATATTTTTACTTTGTATCAACAAATCACTGCTTGTGCTCCCTTGCTTCCTAACAAAAAAATCATGCATAAAGATCTGTTAATGATTATGTTTGTAACAGTTTTAACTGGTTGTAAATATTGTAGAATAGCATTTAGTACTGCTTCACGAATTCTATGTCTAGCAATGAGAATGACACAATAATTTTGTGTGTTGTGCTTTGCTTGATGTTGTTCTAATGCAATAAATACTTTGTTCTCAGAGCGAATGCTCAGCAGCCAAAATTGTTCGTGGGTATGATCCTCATCCTCATCTTTGCTGAAGCGCTTGCACTCTATGGCCTCATCGTTGGTATCATCTTGTCATCACGTGCTGGTCAATCCCGAGCAGACTAGATATTTGGCTGTAATGCCTACACTTGTCTTTGTCATGGATACGATGGCCTATCAATGTTCTTTTGCTGTATCTTTGTGGCTTCTTTGTGTTGTTCAGACTTTTATGCTTTTTTTTGCTTATTCTTGATAGTAGTACGATCTACCTGTAACTTGTTGATGCACTCCTGGCTACATTGGTTGTGACAACATGGTGTTGAGGATTTGGTGAATAAATAGGGAGTAATTTTATAGTGCATTATACTAGTAGTATATGGCGGATATAGCCATTGATTTGTTGAGGGTATTTCTACTATTCTGCTACTAAGGAAGTATAAATAAATACTAGATAACCTTGATCCACTGGATCAAGAAGAATGAACGGTAAAAAGCTGATAGGAACACCAAGGCCACAAACATACTTGTCATAGTGTCATCTAGACAACGCCTAAGCGTCTCGACGGCCAAAGGGGATGCGAGGACAGCCCGCCTCAATTGGAGGGGGATGCGGCAACTTGAGAGCGGTGGGCGTGGAAAGGAAAGGAGGATGGGTCAAAAGTGTTAAGGAACCTCGCTATCGAATAGTCCGGGGTTCCCGAACAGATCTGAATTGGAGAACAGAAAGAGAGAGAGACACGTGTTTAGGGAGAGCAACAGCGGGAATTCTTTATTGCTAATGAATGCATGTACATAGGGGGGACCCCTCCTCCTTTTATAACGCTCATCTAGGGTTTCGGCTAAGGGTCCACATGAGCCTTCAATGGGCTTTTAGGGTTTCTTAACACTCCCCCTTGGGCCTTTTGCCGCGAGATGCATATGCCTCATTAAAACTCCAGAAAAACCCAGTGGGAAAAATACTTGGAGAAAGAGTACATAGCATACGCTTACTATGTTGCACGAATTGCCTCGTCAAAACCTTATGCAAGAAAACTTCATGAAAAACTTGCTAAGGAAAAAGAGTACAATTCTCCCAACTTCAATTGCTAATCTTCGAGATTCATGTTGGGTATTCATAATTCATCTTCGAGATTCATGTGGGAGTATGTGACATATCTCCCCAAATCTGCACTTCTCTAAGTCTCATCATCCCAATTCCTTTCACGCACCTTTCAAAGGTAGATCTTTGCGAGTGATTTAGTGAACAAATCGCAAGATTTTCACATGACTTAGTATGCAATATCTTGATCTCGTTCATCTTATGCAATTCATGAGCATAGAAGAACTTGGGGTTGATATGCTTCGTGAGATTGCTCTTCACATAACCCATTTGTGCTTGGGCAACACAAGTGCATTATCTTCATAAATTATCGTGGGAGTTTGCTCAATGTTCAAACCACATGACTTACGGATGTGGTGAACCATTCTTCCGAGCCATGCACATTCTCGGGATGCTTCATACAAGCGATGATTTCCGAGTGGTTTGTCGACGTTGAGACAAGAGTCCGCTAGACGACTTCCAGAAATTGTGTTCCTCCACATAGGAAAACATAGCGGTTTGGGACTTGCCAAGATGCTGGTCGCTAAATACCCGGCATCGGCATAGCCAACCAAATTCAATTCATTATTTCTTCTAAAGAATGCATCGAGGTCTTTGCTTCCTTGGAGGTAGCGGAAGATGTCCTTGATCCCTTTCCAATGCCTTTTGGTGGGTTACTCCTTTGCATCGAGCTAGCAAATTCACTACGAACGCAATGTCCGGCCTAGTGCTATTCGCAAGGTACATGAGCGCTCAATTGCACTCGATATGGGAATTCTGCTCCCGTGACTTCCTCCCTCTTCTCTAGGTCCAGATGGGTCTAGGTCCGCTTGGAGTGACCTTCCACCATTGGAGTCTTTGCAGGATATGCCTTTTCAAACCAAACCTTTCCAACACTTTACGTGTGTAGGTTGATTGATGTACCAAGATTCCTCCTTGGACATGTTCAAGCCGCAAGCCTAAACAAAACTTGGTTTTACCCAAATCTTTCATTTCAAACTCGGACTTCAAGTATGAGCATACCTCTTCAATTTCTTCATCCGTCCCTATGATGTTCAAGTCATCTACATAGACGGAGATTATCTGAGAATCCATTCGGGATCGTTGTATAAACACACATGGACAATCTTCGCTATTTGTGTAGCCTTTCTTGCAGAGAAAGTCACTCAGCGATTGTACCACATTCTTCCCGATCGCTTGATCCATACGGTGATTTCTCCAATTTCACATCTGCATGTGTTTCTATTTGCTCCGTCTTGGTTCGGGATAGGAATTCCTTAGGTACTTTCATGTATATCTCCAATCCAAGTTTCCATACAAATAGGTCGTGACAACATCCATTAGCTTCATTCTCAACTTCAAGTTGATCGCCATTGAGATCAAATATCTAAAGGTAATTCCTCCCATGACCGGAGAATAGGTTTCTTCATAATCAACTCCGGGACGTTGAGTGAAACCTTGAGCTACAAGCCTTGCTTTGTACCTTACAACCGTTGTTTTCATTTCTCTTAGAACAAAGACCCATTTGTGACCTACGGGGTTTATATGGGGAGGTGTGCGGCATCTGAGCCCAAACACCTCTCTCTTGTTCGGAGAAACTAACTCTGCGATGATTGCCTTTTTCCATTCTTCCCAATCTAGCCTTTTCTTGCACTCTGCGAGATGCGAGCTCGGGATCATGATCAATGATCGAGGCAATCTCCTTTGCGAAGTTTGCATCAACGTTAGCTGTTGCTCTATTCAGGGATTCTCCTGTTATTACAAAGTTTATGGCCATTTCTTCATGGGGTGCTTCATGCACTTCTACTTGCTCTTCACTGCTATTCCCTATCGCAGGAGCAAGTTCCTTTAGCTTTTCATCGCCTATGTGTGCGCACACATTATTTCCGTCGGCTTCCTTCAGTGGAAGATTCAAGTCCGGAATTGCCTTTTCCGTTGGCTTCTTTCCAGTGCAAGGTCTCAACTGGCTCCCTTCTTTCCTTGGGGCATTTTCGTGATTGGTTGTGGTAAGTCCTCTCGCCCAGATTTTCTCAGGGCGTCTCGGGTACTTTGGGTTTGAGGAGCAGATTTCTGCTCTTTTCTTTGAGGCCTCTGAGCAGTGAGGATACCTTCTATTTTCTTTGGTATTTCCACCCTCTCGGTGCATTCCTCGCGGTACATGCGACTTAACCACGCCTTGAGATCACAAAAATGATCAGGCGGTTCATTTGCTAAATTCGCAAATCAATTATCTTCGGACTTCTTGATTTGCTTCATTAGTGCGGGGTCATGTGCGGGGATCCCAAGTGGAATGCCATATGATTTCCGGCATTTTTCATCCAAAGGTTGATTTCCTCTCCTAATGACGGAAACGATCCTCGTCAAAGATGCAATCAATGAACCGGTCAGTATGCAAGTCTCCATCATGGGTTGAAATACGATTATGGATGCACTCTCATAACCAACGTATATCCCGGACTTGCGGAGAGGGCCCATTGTTTGTCCACGAGGGGTGGTATAGGTACATATACCATACACCCAAATTTTCTAAGATGAGAGATCTTGGGATGATCCGTGCACAAGTGCATAGGAGAATGGATGTTGTAGGCCGATGGTGCGAAATTGATAAGTCTTCTTTGCGTGCGGGATGCGTGTCCCCAACAAGTGTTGGGCAAGTTACAACTCTGCAAAAGCGGTCCGGCAATGAACTTAATCCTCTTTATTAGTGCTTCGCTAGTCCATTCTACGTATGGACGTGCGGTGCAGTGCTCAATCTGCTATCCCCGTTCTTTGTGCAATAATCATCAAATGCCTTTGAAGTAAATTCTCGGCATTGTCCATTCTAATGGACTTCACGCGATGATCGGGAAAGCATTCTTAATTCTTATGATCTGCGAGATCGCTTTGCAAAAGCATGGTTTCTTGTTGACAACAAGCATACATGCGACCATTTCGAGGAAGCATCGATGAGCACCATAAAGTATCGAAGCGGTCCCGACGGGGTGAATCGGACCGCAAATATCCCCGGATGCGTTCGAGAATGCAGGATTTCACTTTGCACTTTCATTACAGAGGGTCTAGTTATTAATTTCCGTGGCACATGCAGGCACACAAAATCTTCATGATTCGGGAAATTTTTAACGTTAATGCCATGACCTTGTGAGTTGTTCACTATATTTCTCATCATTCTAAGACCAGGATGACCTAATCTACCATGCCATAAAGAAAATAACTCGAGCTTCTAAAAATGTCTTCAAGGAAGTATACACTTGGTGCATGAATATTCGTGTAGTACAACCCATTCATATGAGGACATTTTTCCAATACCATTTTTCCACATACCGCGTGCTTCACAATGCACAAGTATTCTTTGCCATTTTCTTCATTGGTTTCTACGTGAAAACCGTTGGCGCGGATGTCTTTAAAGCTTAAGAGAGTGCGCGTTGATTCCGGGTACAAAAGGGCTTCTTCAATTACCAAAGTTGTACCCATAGTCAATATAATAGTGGCTCTTCCTGAGCCGACTACATATGAGTCGCTTCCTGCGATCGTAGTAATCTTTCCAGCGTTCTTCGTGATCGACTGGAAATACTTAGACTCTCTTAAGATGGTATTTGTTGTGCCACTATCAACAATGCATATCTCTTCCATTTGGGCGCTACACGATTTCTCTTCTCACCTTTCCAATTCTGATCTCCGTAGAGCTTCGTGCTGATAACGTGTTAAGGAACCTCGCTATCGAATAGTCCGGGGTTCCCGAACAGATCTGAATTGGAGAACAGAAAGAGAGAGAGACACGTGTTTAGGGAGAGCAACAGCGGGAATTCTTTATTGCTAATGAATGCATGTACATAGGGGGGGACCCCTCCTCCTTTTATAGCGCTCATCTAGGGTTTCGGCTAAGGGTCCACATGGGCCTTCAATGGGCTTTTAGGGTTTCTTAACAAAAAGCAAAGCACACTATCTGGGGCTGCAGATTGGAACCCTAGCGTGTTGAGACGGTAAAGAAGCCCTGCCGCGAATTTTTTTTCTTTAATATTTTTTTTATTCTTTTTTTCAAAACTATGCGTCCGAATTTTTTTTTACGAAAATACCCCCGTCGCCAGTGTATGGGGCAGGCGATCGCCCCATACACGGGTGATTAGCCGTCTTGCCAGTCACTGCCGTGGGCTCGTCAGAGGGCCCCCTGTCTCTGAGACAGGCATGAAGGTTGCAACGATTTTTAGTATTTTTTGTAATTGCTATATGCCTTTTTAATATGAAACCCATAACTTTTGCTAGGAGTGTCCAAATGAAATGAAACTTGTTTCTAAATTTAAATTTTGGAATGAGGAATTAGATTGTAAAATAAAAATCTATGTGTTGTTTGCAGAAAAATAATTTTATTTGAGTTCGAATGCTAAGCTCTAACTATGGATTGTGAAGGAATTACAATGTGTGTTGATCCATAAATCATGAAATAAATAGAATAAGTTACTACAACCTTATGCACTTCATTTTTGCAAAAATATCTAAATATGATTGCATTTTGAATCAAAGATGACTAGTTTAAACCCTTTATAACATTCATTGTTCTAGCAGTTAGAATAATGTCTAAAGGACCTCAAAACTCGACAGAACCAGTTTTGTTGCATTCTTGGGCTTGCATAGGTTACAATCATGTAAAAATATTTAGATGTCACTTTAGACTGCACTATTTTATTGTTGTCCGAACATGCAATCGGTAAAACATCAAAATGACCGTATCTTTCACAAACGAGGTTCAAACTCGATGAAATGAAATCTGATGAACTTAAAATGCTATAACCTATCTTGATAGACAAAAATAACATCATTTGGGACAACTGGAGCAGTAGGACATATACGAGCCCTTCGGATAGTGAGCATACACTTGAAGGTTAGGCCGCACTCTTTATTACAACTTAAAACTGAAAGGAGTACCACGAACAAAGAAAACCAAAGTTAACACCAGACGTCTACTGAGTGCTTCGAGGCCACTTCCCATTCGCCCATGCCTCCGGCGGGGCTTCTCTGGCACGCCGCGCCCTCTCTCGTTTCCTCTCTCTCTCGGTCTCCTTCTCCTCCGCTTCCTTCCTACATGCCTCCTCGCGTGCGACATCGCGTTGTTCTTGAAGCCGCCACGTGAACTCGTCCTGCCGGTTGGCTTGATCAAGAAGCCGTTGGTCCTCGGGGTTGATCTCCGTATCAAACCACTGCTCAAATTCACACAGTGGCGGAGTTGACTGCATGAAATGTAAATTAGCAAAGTTTCATTCACAAATATTATGTAACCCGTACGATTGTTACCATGCGGCGATCCTTCAGGCTCTTCTCCGGCGGATCGAAGGCGTAGTTGCGGCACTTCCAATACCTCCTCTTCCAAGTTGAAATTTCCCAAGAGTGGATAAGCCTGCAAAGATCTCCGCACATACACATGGGTGCTACAGCTCCACGAGGTAGGAAAAGATCTCGGTCCGTGGCGCTCACCCTCCCTGAGGGGCCGGTAGGGGGCTGCCCGGGGGTGCCGCTGCACCGCGGCGAAACGCGCGGACAACTCGGCGTGCCATGTGATGGAGGCGTCGTGCGGCACGATCGCCGGACCCGCGGGGAGGCCTAAGAGGTGCGACACGTCTGCGGCGTCGAGTCATCTCTCCGCACGGAAGGTGGAACGTGTGCGTCTCCGGTCTCCACCGGTCCACGAGTGCGGCCAGCAGGGACCGGTCGTGCCGAACCGGGACCTCCTTGCCCGCTAACGGGCGATCACCTCCTCCACCATCCTACAAAGAGGAAGTAAGCCACCGCCGCAACCCGCATGTAGTGCATTGCGTCGTTAAATTGCATTCACGGTAAGTACATGTGCGTAAAGAGTGCAAGCGTTGGCGACTTACCGTGGAACCCGGTGTGGGTCGATCGCGGCGGCTCGCTAGGCACCCGAGGTCGGAGTGTCCCTAGCTCTCGGTTCTCCTCTGCGGAGTACCTAGACCGGTGGAGTCGCATCGACGGTCACGTCCGCACTCGAGGCAAGGTCGCGCCATCGTGGCTGTTACAAAGCAAATACAACAAATTTGTCGAATTACATGTGCACACAAAATGAAATGCGAAATAACGAATTGTACCATACTCATCAAACAATACAACCGAAGTGTAGAGAGCCAAAAAAATCTCATATTACAAACATACGAAAGACAAAGACATGTTCGACGAGGCACACAACATCGAGAATTACATTATCCTCGTAGCTATTAACTGGTACATCGGAGAATTACATGATGCGAAAAACAACTTACTAGTACATTGAAAATTACATCGATCATTACAACTTACATCACAACTTACCGGTCCATTGAAAAATACAAGATGGGAACAACATGGAAAATTACATTATCCGCGGTTGCGACGCGCCTCAGACTCGTCCATATCGTTCCGAATGCGCTTTGTCCTTCGACGTCCGACCTTCAGCTTCAACATTCGGATGTCCGGTACCCATCGATGGTCCGGAGGGGGGCTGTTGTTAACGATCCATCCACTCGATACCCGTACACCTCGTGATGTCATGTGTTGAGAACGCTCTGCTTGTAGTAGTACGGAGAGATGAACGGACGACAGGATTGATGCGTCTCGGCGGTTGCGGCAATGACGTGCGAGCACGGCAAGTGCAGCAGGCGTGGTTTCTGGCACTCGCACTCGCACTCAGCTGCTCGGAGTATGCACAGATGGGAAGTCCTCTCCCGGTGGGCACCCCTGCGACCTCGGTCACCGCAGTGCACGTGGTATCTCCGTTCCACGCCACTCTCCGGTGTAACCCGATGTGTCTGCGCCTTTCTTGTTTTCTTGGACATGTAGGTAGACACAATAGTTGAGTACGACAGTCGATTGTTCGACATACATGCTGTGGAGGTCTTGTATCGCTCAATGAAATATCTCTGTGTCCCTAATAAGACACCTTCAACTATACCCACCAGTGGGAGGCATCTGGTGCCTTTCATTACCCAGTTGTAAATCTCCGCCAGGTTCGTTGTCATGATCCCATAACGCGAGCCGCCCTCGTCATCTGAAGGACCATTTCTCCAAAGGCTCATGTCGTATCCAATCGGTGAAACTCTTTATCTTTGGTACCGGCCTCGCCGAGGTTTGGGGGTCTGTTGGCGGCGCACACAAGGCTGTGGGGTCCTCTCCCTGCTCATGGTACACCATCGGGTTCCTTGATGAAGTAGCGGTACCTCTGGGATCCATTGATTGCTTCTTCGTTAGTTCGTCCAACGTCTTCCAAAGCGCGTCGAACTTCCTCCGTTGGTTCTGTTTGCACAGGCGCTTGAACATGTTCATAAGCTCCTTGTTCTGGAATCGACGGAAAAATTGGCACCCATGTGCCTCATGCACCACCTGCTCCTCGTGTCCGCCACTTTGTTTGCTCCCACGATGGCGGACCCTTGTTGCATATCCACGATCGCCCTTAACAGACCTCGCATGTCGGTCATGGATGACACAAACATCGAGCCTATCGAGAACAAGCGCCGCCACTCTTTCAAGGAACCGCACCAACTCTCCATGTTTTCCCCTCCACGAATGCCGACGCAACCGGTAGAACACGGTTGTTGGCATCCACCGCGATCGCAGATTAGAATCGCCCTTGTACTTCCCGTGAGGAACGTGCCGTCCATGCAAAGGACCGGCGACGATCTTTTAACGCATTTATGCATGCGCCTGTGGTGAAGAATGCACGCAATACCCACTTACCGGTGCACACACCACCCGCAGAAACTCCGCAAGGTCGATGGATGTACCGGGGTTCCTATGTGCGATTGCCACGAGCAAGTGGGAATATTCTCGTCACGAAGCCTCGTGACGTCCCGAACCGTATTTCAGAGCTGTCCTTTTGCTCTCCATGCCTTTGCGTAGCTAATCTTGTCTTGAAACCTCTCCTCCACGGTGTGATAATAGATCGAGGTCTGCGGATGGGAATTGTCCACGATCGACCATAAAACACATTTGCCACCCAAGTGGACGACAGATTGCGGTGTCCCCGCTTCGCTTCTTTCACCGCAGATTATGCTCAATCACTATGGAGCATTTCGGTGAGTCCTTCCACTTCCCCGGTATGCATGCACCGTCATGGGCACGAATCAACTACGCACTTCACGTCGTAGTCCTTCTTCTTGGACTTCACAACCACGAATTGCCGCCGAGAGACATTGCCCAAGATTTCACCGCATCCATCACAGCCTCCTTGTCTTTATATATGGCCCCCTCCGTCACCTCGTTCTCACGATACTCCCATGCATCAATGTTCCCTTCATTCATTGTTAGGTCTTCGAAATTGTAATTGGTCCACGCACCAGGGATAGGCACCTCAGGGGCGTTGTCCTCCTCGTCGGAGTGCTCACCATCAGGGACTTCCTCATCCGCACGGTCCTCCTCTTCCATCAGGTCAACAATGTCCTCCACCTCCTCCCCCACGTTGGCCACCCCTCGCGCCTCCACCGCTGTCTCCTCTGCCCCCCGGTCCCTTCGCCACCGCCAGTCTCGTGCTCCTCGTCTCCGGGCTCCTCGTCGCCTTGCTCTTCGCATCCTTCTACATTTGACGTCCCCTCCCCCGTAATGTCCACCCCGACATCACGAACTTGCGACACCGATGGAGCTACCGGGTAGCACTGTACCAACAACATGAGCGGCCAACCCCGCTCTACGACAAAACCAACATAACTCCTCCATGTTGACGTCGAGTTAATAGGAATCAACTCTCCGTAAAAGCGGTGGCGCCGGCTCACTACTGCTCGACCATAACCGAATACTCGGCATCCAAATCGAACATCCGAGACATCCACTCCAACAAACCCTCAGTATGTCCTATCGCTCGGTTTACATATGCCCTGCATCGACTCTTGAAAATGATGATAGATCCACCCCATCCGCCCCGTGCTATCTCCCCATCTCCATAAAATATTTGGAAATACAATTTCTCCAACATCTTTATAACGTCCGACGGAAAAATATTACTCTAAAATACAATCTACAAAACGTACATTGATCGTACTACAAAATACGACTACGAATAAGTGATTCGACTAGCCTACTATACGGCCTAATATTCAATTTCTACTACATTACATTTGTATATATTACCTAATACATTATTTACATAATAAAATTAGTAATACACGACCCTACTAAATTAAATTCATACCACATTACATTTGTATATATATTGCCTAATACATTATTTGCATAACAAAATTACTAATACACAACCCTACTAAATTAAATTCCGAAATATTGTCTAATATTTCTGTTGTATTAAATTTCTACGTACTGAATACTACATTAAATTTGCACATACTGACATACTAAATTAAATTTGTAAATACTTCATACTACATTAAATTTCTGAATATTAACTGCTATATTAAATTTCTAAACAATACATAATCCTAAAATTTCTAAATACTACAACAAATTCCTAAATATTAAATGCTACATTAAATTTTAAATACTGCATAACCTAACAAAAATTCCTACATTTACCTCTACAAAAAATTGCTAAACTAACTCTACAATAAAATTCAAATATTTACCTAAATTTCTCGGCTCCTTCTCTTCTTCTTCTCTTCCTCTTCTCTCTCTCTTTTTCTCTGCGCTCGGTTCGGCTCCCCCTCTCTTCTTTTCTCTGCGCCGACCGAGCGGCATTGAGGCGTTTTATACGGCCTTGTCGCCCCTGTATGGGGCGATCGCCCATACAGGGGGCGATAGGGGGCCCACACGCGCGCCGTTAATGCACTAGCCGTTACTGGCAACGGGAGGCGGAGCTATCGCCCGTATATGGGGCGATCGCCCCATACACCGGCGACCGGAGGTTATTTTTGTAATTTTTTAATTCGGATGTATAGTTTTGAAAAAAAGAATAAAAATAAATATTAAAGAAAAAAAAAATTCGCCCTGCCGCCACCTCGTCGTCTCCATTGCCAGGAGGCAGGAATTGGCCACCACCTCTGTCGCCTCTAGTAGTGGACTGCGGTAAGATCTTGATTCTCGATCCCCTTGTGCTGTTGTTGCTCTCCCTCTTATGCTGTTGCTTAACAAAGTGCTGCTCTCCTTGCTGTTGTGTATGGCTTTGTAAAATTATTATCATGGTCTAATCATCATCTAGGCGTCCTAACGCTCTAGGCTTACCGTGCCAAGCGGGACCACCATGACAACTACGACCACTATTCTCCACAGTGCACAAGAAGAAACCTGTGCAGCAATGGAGACACAGCCCTGGCGGTAGCATTGCAACTTGCCTAAGGCGACGGCAAACGCTCTCAGCAACTTACTCGTGCTCCTCGTCGGCTGTTGCGCCGGGAGGCTGGTCCCGTCGCCTCCAAGGTGACGGCATCCTCATTGGCGACAAGTACAGTCGACGGCATCACGGCCATCTAGAACTTCGGGGAATCGACACTACTATAGAAAAGTTCATCACAGACGGTTTAGAATCCTTATCACTGACGGTTTTGTGAACCGTCTGCAAACATGTGTCAGTGATGAGAGACGGGTCTATCTACGAACCGTCTGTGATAATCTTTTCTCTTAGACGGTTTTAAGATAGAACCGTCTCTAATGATAAGTAATCACGGCATCGCTTTTAATTAGAACCGCGTGATATGATTATCACAGACGGTTTTAAAATAGAACCGTCTGTGAAATGGTTTTTCCTTCTAACTCTCTTGGCGAACTTCCATGATTAGTATCGATGTTGAAATTTTATTCACCTTAAATATTTATGCATTGACATTTTACAAGACACAACCAATATTAGATTTTGCAATTCAATATCAAAACATCCTAGATGCATTGAGGCAACAACATGCGATGAGAAAAATCTCGTGGTACTCTAGATGCAATTGCGTCACGCAATTGCATTTAGAGTGACGAATTGCCTTTAGAGTACCACAGAGATTTTTCTCATCAAACAAGCTGTTGCCTCAATGCATCTAGGATGTTTTGATATTGAATTGCAAAATCTATTATTGGTTGTGTCTTGTAAAATGTCAATGCATAAATATCTAAGGTGAATAAAATTTCGAACATCAGATACTAATCATGGAAGTTCTGCCAAGAGAGTTAGAAGGAAACATTATTTCATAAGTTAAGGCCAGAAGACCTTACCACAAATATGATAACAAAATATTTCATAGTTCAGGTAACAATACATTAATTAACAAAATATGATATATACCACAAATATTTCAATAAGTGTTCAGCTAGAAACCACATTATTTCGTAATTCAAACAAGAAAACCTTATAGTTTTTTCATGTCTTCCATCATATGTGCCATAGCTTCCGCAATAGAGGCTTCTCGGTTCTCTTTGAAGTTCCATAACTCCAAGTGCCGATTTGCTTGACACCAATAACCGATTGATCTTCAGTCATATCTCTCAATCCCTACAAATTAAAAGCGATTATGTTGTTGTGAGAAGGACAGTAACCACATTGAATTCAGTACTAGAAACCTTCATATTACCTCTATAAGCTTAGCTTTAGCTTCTTTCAGCTCTGTATTCGCTCTGCGTTCCTTACTGATGAGTGTCGTGTTAAGGGATTTGATATCTTGCAAGCGAACATCCATGTCTTTCAGTTCTTGTTTGATCTCACAAATCTTTTCTGTTATCTCAGATTTCCCCTTCAGTTGTTCGATCTCCACTTCGAGTTTTTGTTTAGTTTCTAACAGCTTTTCCATGTCTTTAATTACCATAAATATATTATAATGAATTAGGTGTTTACTTCAGTACAAGGATGCAAGATAGAGATGTACACGTACATAAGTTTCAAACATATTATCACCTAGTATAGGCACAAAAGAGGCATTGAACATTGAATACATAGTAGCTCCAAAACATCAATCCTTGTGTGATATAATAAGTTTAATGTTGAATTCTAGATTATATGAATTTTATGTTCTTATATATATAACTCAGGTCTAGCTAACAAACTAATGAGGCATTAAAGCTTGCTAAGCTATATATATGCAGCTTGCTAAGAATTTTATATTTGACCTCTCATGAATCCTATATATCCAGTTTTGTTCAACCATCATGAATCGCCTATATACAGCCTAGCTCATTCCTTCTAAACATTATTCACAAACATCATTAATTCGCAAACTCAAAATGGTTTCCCTAGTAAAGCATTTGAGCTACAATTCTTTAGTACGTACAGCCTCATTCTTTCTAAACATCATTCACAAAGATTATTCACAAACATCTTTACAAACATCATTCACAAATGTCATTTACAAACACAATAACCTAGTCAAGCATATCGGTTTCATACGTACAACTCACCGACGGAGATGAGGAGGAGGTGCGCGCTCGCGGACGAGGAGGTAGCCGATGGGGAGGAGGAGGTGCTCGCGGACGAGGAGCTAGCCGACGGGGAGGAGAAGGAGGTGCTCGCCGACGGGGAGGAGGAGAAGGAGGTGCTCGCCGACGGGGAGAAGTAGGTGCTCACGAAAGTCGTCGGGGAGGAGGTCGCCGAGAAGGAGGATTGCCGGGAGCTAGGGTTTGCAGGAGACGAAACGCATGGATCTGGCGCTACAAATTCTATTGGTATGGCTATATAGGGGTCTCAGGTTATATCACAGACGGTTCTAGTTAGAACCGTCTATGATATTACCTTATCACAGACGGTTCCTAGTTAAAACCGTTCGTGATATGATCACAGATGACTTTTAACTAGAACCGGCTGTGATATGACTGACGGTTCATAAATAGAATCGTCTGTGATTAAATCACTAACGGTTACACTAGAGAACCGTCTGTGATATTTGTCATAACAGACGGTTTTTTGAAACCGTCTGTAAAGAGGAGTCTAATATAAACCTTTCTGTAGTAGTGCGATATCCGACACCGGCAATCTCCTCCGGGGAGGCGCTGCCGGCTTGATGCAGCACAAACACGGGGCTCCCCTACGGTTCTTTCATCGACGAAGGCCACCGGCCGGGAGATGCTCCGACGGCTACCTCATGATCGACTTTCTCGCGAAGGACCATGGGCTGCCATAGCTCAGGCCGTACGTCGACAAGGGAGCCGACTTCACGCACGGCATCAACTTCGCCGGCACGGGCGCCACCGCCCTCGACACTGCGCCCCTCGCGAGAATTGGGATCCGCGTGCCCCACACCAACAGCTCCATGACTGTCCAGCTCCAATGGTTCAAGGACTTTATGAGCACCACCGCCAAATCCCGTCTTGAGGTGCGCGAGAAGCTGGCGAACTCACAGGTCATGGTCGAGAGATTGGCGGAATCGTCTACAACTACGCCTTCGCCATGACAACGTCGGCTGCATGGCCACCGGTGCGGTTGAGTCGATTGCCCTCGTCCCGGAGGTCTTGCGGTCCATAGTAAACGCGGCAAAGGAGCTGCTCGACATGGGCGCCACGTGGATGGTCATCTCGGACAACTTCCCGCTCGGGTGCGTGCCGAGCTACATAGCCACGGTGAACGAGGACTCGGCGGCGTACGACGGAAACGGCTGCCTCGTCGGCCTCAACCTCTTCGCGCAGATGCACAATGTGCTGCTGCAGCAGGGCATCCGCGAGTTGCACCGGCGCATACGTCCAGATGCTCAAGGGCGCGGACAAGATGGGCTTCGACGGGGCGGTTCTGACCACGGCGTGCTGCGGACATGACAGGATATGCGGTGTGGCGGGGACGGCGGTGTGCGCGAGACCAGACGAGCGCGTCAGCTGGTATGACGTCCACCTGACGCAGCACGCGTACAGTGTTAGCGAGCTGCTCTACACATGGGTGTGGCCACCCGCATAATTAGTTCAGGGTATAGTGATAATAACACCGTCATCACGTCAAGTTAATTACGCGTATCTCGGTATTGTAGCTAACAAAATATCGGGCAATTCGACACTTTATCAATTACTATACCGTATTCAGAGTGTTGTAGCAGAACAATAATTAGAGACTGAAATAGAAACTTTATTATAGTCTATTAAGCCATTCAAGGCTACATGTCCATTACAATAATTATACATTAGATCAAAATACAACAAAAATATATTACATAACGGGGAAACAGACTACTAAACCCCTAGTTCTCCTGATAGTAGTTGTACTCCTCCTTCTGTATGTCCTGATCCTGTAGATAATCCTCACCCCATGCCTCGTAGGTGGATTCATAGAACTCACCTTCTAAGCAAATGGGGATTTAAGCAAGAGTTAGTATAGGAGTACTCAGTAAAGCTTATTAGCAAAAATATAATAGATGAATTTTCTCTCAATCCAATCCAAGTCTATCTAATGATCACCTTCCCTCAAAATTCATTTTTACAAAAAAATAGGTTTTTCGTTTTCTTTAAAGGTTGTCTATTTTAAATTCTGTGAAATAGCTACTAACATTATATATGAGACAGACTTAGCTTCTGTAGCCTCCAATCCAGGAGACAGGCATGAATTCATGATTTTACCCTGCGTAGGGTTGTATCACTTTATCTGTAGTGACCCTATCCGATGAGGCCCAAGAATGTTTATCATTAATTCAGTATTAGATCTCCAACCCTGCACTTGAGTCAGGGACATCTATCCCAGGCTGTCCCACAAACTTGCAGTTACAACTATACTCCGACTACCCGTCGGCAGTAACTCTACCTATGGCTTCAAATATACTGCCACTAAGGTTGCTTGCACCTCTAGGCCAACCAGCATATCCCAGAGGCACGAACTAGATTTCTTACCTAATGTGGAAATTCTAATACTTTTATAGGACAACCTTTTCTAACCGATTTCACACACTATGGTTGATACTGGAATTACGGTTTATTGCCCAAGTGTTAGTTGTTTGACCTTATATTATAGATTATGTAGAGGACCCCACTGGCATGATAATCCTTCTCATCGACGTCCTCTACCAAACATAATAAACATACGCCAACTATTCCACTAGCTAGATGAGCCAATCCAAATACCAAAATCTAATTATCAACCAACCAATCAATCCATTTCTCAATCCATACTTTTCATCCGCATCTGATTTAAGGTTTTCATTTCTAATATAAGTTTTCAATGTAGTGATGATATAGGTAAATATATAAAAGCAGTTGAAAATATTTAATGAAAACATGATCAAAGGAAGCTTGCCTAGTATAAAATCTAAATGTACGACCTCGCTCCAATGTTGGAGCTGGTGGTCTGGTTGGTTCAGCTCTTGTCCTGAAAATCATAGAATATTAATTCTATGGCAATTAATTTGAATGTTATTTATAGCGTCCAACCATTTTCAACAGTTGTAATCTTATATAGATGAAGGGTGTTAATTCCTATGTTTGGTTGTTCATGTATTTACAAGGTTATACCAAACTACTTATTTACTTAACACAACTATTTACTATCTTTTTTATTTTTGAACCTACAGCTAGATGATTATGTAAACTAATCGCGATTCGCGATGATCAACCCATTTTTATAGTGCTCCCCTCTTTTCTTTTCTCTCTTCTTTTTCTACTTCTCTCTTTTCTGGAGTAGAGCTCCCTCCTGACTCCCTCTCGGTCTTTCTGGCGTTTCTCTTAAGAGCTTCTGCCTTTCTCTCCCTCTCTCTCTCTCTCAGGACCGACTCTTTCCCAAACTCCCTCTCGAGCTCTCCTCCCCCCTCGGGCCTTCCCGGCTCAGCTCTCCTTCTCTCTACCTGTGACTTAGCTCTGCGTCGGTGTAAGATCGAGGATGCCGACTAGGGGGTGAATAAACAGTTTTAAAAATTTATCTCTAAACGCTTTTTGGTCAAAACCTAATTTATATGCGAAAATAATAAACTAAAGGTTTTGACCAAATAAAGCCTAAATCATCTAGTCTCAACTAAGTGCACCAACAAGTTAAGTCTATATCAAGGTTCACAATTCTAGATATATAAACAAGCAATTCAATTTAATGTGTAAATTGCAGGAATGTAAATAGCAATAGAAAGCAAACCAAGAGATTTACACACAATCTTTTTTACCGTGGTGTTTGGAGACTTGCTGGTCTCCCCTAATCCATGTTGAGGTAAGTCCAACTGAATTGGATCGGCTTCACAAATTAAGTCAAGCCCCTCGAATCTACTAGCGATAGCTCTTTCCTCCTTTAGGTAGGTGAGCTCCAACCTTCATAACTCGTCGGGCCTTCTCATAACCTTCTTGAGAAGATCACTAGACTATGACGCCTCCACACCGTCTAGGTGTCGGCAAACAACAAGAGTAATAGATCAAACCTCTTGCTTGATCCTCACCAAGTGCAACACATGCACAAGAATACTCAATCCTTCTCTAGATGAAACACATGCAACTAGAGACCTCTCTTTGTTCACAAGGTACAACACATGCACAATTGAGAGAAGAAGCTTGCACTAGCTCATAAGAATGCAAAGGAACACCAAAGAGATTCTACACAAGAAACTCTAGCTCAAAATCTTCTCAAATCACTCAAATATTGCTTTAGAAGCTCTTGAGGTTTTGTTCTCACAAGAATACCGTAAATGAGTGCTAGAGCAGCAGCAAAACCCTCCGCATTTGGCCTCTTATAAAGCCCCTTAAATAAACTAACCATTTGGGGACAAAATCAGAAAAAGCATGCAAAACCCAGTGCTACCACCATCTAGGACCGGTAGCACCAGCCCCAGGCTCAACAATTAGTTTTATGCATTAAATACAACGAAACTAGCTATTGCTATAGTACCCCGGTGCTACCGCCCATCTAAAATCAGTAGCACTGACCATTTCAACCCAAAAACACTTCTCTAAAAAATAACTACCACCTTTTGGAGTGGTACTGCCGCTGGGGTGGTACTACCGCCTATATAGGTGCGGTAGCACCACTATTTCAGTAACTAAAACGATCATAACTTTTTACTATAAAGTCCGATTTAGATGATCTTGGACTCCATGAAAAGCTTATCAAGAGGCTATACTTTTCACCCTTTTTCATGATTTAAGCAACTAAAGATATTTTGAAATATCAAAAACTCCAATATAGCCACTCAAGTCTAAAATATGATTTTCTCGAAATCCCTCACATAGACTTGATCAAGAGCGTGACAACAAGCTAGCAAGGGTCAATAAGATCAAATCTTGAGCCATTTGATGATCAACTCATGATCAAAACAATTTTACAAAACACATTTGTAAATCCTAGTCACATGCTCCAAGATCAAATGCATGAACACCAATATTTTGTAAAATACATTTGTAAGTATAAATCATGCAAACAAGAGCAATAAAGATCATATCTTTGAGCTATGTGATGATCAACACATGATCAAATCAATTTGCAAAATATATTTGCAAACTCTAGTCACATGCTCCAAAGAATTGTACAAATATCAACTTGTTTGCAAAATACATTTGTAAATATTAAATCCATGCAAATAAAAGTACAAAGATCAAGCATAAACTCAAGCATTGCCATGTGATGATCAACACATGATCTCTAGCAATTTGCAAAACACATTCGCAAATTCTAGTCACATGCTAAGAAAGAGTACTTGCATGAACTTTAACATTTTACAGAACACATTTGCAAAACAACATCGAGCATGAGCTTCTCCTATTTGCAAAACACATTTGAAAATCAAAGCTCCATGCAAAGAACACATTAACAAAATTGCAAGCATGAGCTACAACTATTTGCAAAATACATTCGCAAATATTTGCTCCATGCAAAAACTAAATCAAGATAAGTGTGAGCTAGTGCAAGCAGGATTGAGCTATCAATACATGATGAGACTAAAGCTACAAGACTCGACCCCTCTTAATAGTACGTTAACCAATACTAGCAACCCGATCTCCCAACCAAACACCGAGACCGGTAGAAGACTAGGAACACATCCAAAACCTATGCTAGTTATACCTTTGCCTCTAGTACAACCACTTGGAACTTTTATGATTATCATCATCTTCTCTCTAAGTCAGGATCTCATCTCATTCATCAACATATGATGGACTCCCTTTGTTCTTCTCTTTGGGGTCTCTCATCGATGCCCATCAACTCATAATGGCATCCATCTTCCCGATTCTTGACTTGATGACAAGCAACACATGATGCCATCCAAATCTTCATCACCGTTAGACTTAACCTACTTTCACAACTCATATAAAAGTTAGCTCAACAAACATGGTTGTCTCAAATCATCAATGCACTCGATTAACACATAATGGGTGCCACCAAAATCCTTTGATCTAATCCCTAGATGATTGACCACAACCCAAATCAATTGATTGAAATAATTTGATTTGTCTTGAGTATATTAACGCAACTAATGCTTCATATACTCAAGAACTTTTTGTTTGTCCTCTAACCAACAAAGAAAACCATCAACATATGATTGGTTCTTTGAGGATTGAATTACTACCGAACACAATTTAAATTGACCTAAAATTGTCATGATTGTATATTAATTACACAAGTTTCATATGCTCATTTTGATGGTTTCTAAGTAATGATCCAAATTATATGGAGTGGTGGAAAGGGATCAATACTATTTAGACCATCAAGCATAGAATAAACTTCATTAAATGTGTGCATATAAGTAATTGAACTTTGAATCAATATGCATATATTCAATTTGAGATTGCTTTGGTGTTTGTCCTATATTAATATGAGTATACTACAACTACACAAGTTTTATATATATACTCAAGAATTTGTTTCAAAGTAATGATCCTTTATAAATGAAAAGAGGTAAAGAGATCGATACTAATGAAACTTCAAGATTAAGCATGAACTCCTCCTAAATGTGTTCATTCATGTACATATAGAACAGAAAATATTATGCACATCTTAAGATTGAGACTACAGTGAAATTCATCCTTTATCTTGAATCCAATGAATGCATCTAGAAATAATAGAGTTGTATTGGATGCATACCTTTGGGATTTCCATTTTTCAATGAGATGAGACTAAACAAAAGTATACTCAATAAAAGAGTTAGTCTCATATTCAATATGACCATGAATATTATATCCAAGGAATGCAACAAGATATGATAATATGAACTCGAATGCGTACCTTTGATATTTCTATCTTTTTCATCCAAAAGAGACTAATAAGAGTTAAGCTCAACAAAATAGTTTGTCCAATAAAAAGATTTGTCATTAATTAACAATTGAGACTAATCAATATTATGACTATCAAAGGAGTTAGTCTTAATATTAGATTTATCATTAACACAAAAACCAAATTAATGGAGCTCGAACTTTCAGCCGGCTAGCTGCTGCTCGGCCCTGCGTCGTCCGCTCCCTCAGTTTCGCCCTTGGCTCGGCCGCCCGCTGCCAAGCCTCGACACCGACCAAACCCAGCTTCTTCTCTCCCTGCTGGCTTTACTCTGTTTGATTTCTAGGGTTTCTACCACCTTTGCCATTTTTTGTTGGAGCTTTGGTTATAGAAAGACATTGGGTTGGTCTCTATGCTCATTAGTTCACTAAGAAGGTAAGTTTTGGTGGTCTATGATGATTGTGCACATGAGCTCTTGTGGGATGGAGGTATTGCAACAATACCGGTGTTCAACCGTATTCTGGGGAGTGCAAGATGAACCCAGGCAAGAGCAAGGCAGCCCCCCTCTAGTGCTATATTCTGAGACCACTAGGGTTTTCCCCCTATCTATTTGTTACTCTATCCGATCTACTCATTCTGCATACTACATTCTAGTACTGCTACTCAACTTGTGCACCTGTGGGCTTGGTTCTGTGATGAATATGGATGTCGGTGTGGGGTGGAAGCACTAATGGAGGTGGCCGATTCCTTGAGCTTCGGCTCGATCTACTCCTCCTGGCTGTGCTCCTCCTTGCTCTTCTCCTGCCTTCTCCTTCTGGCTGTGCTTCGGTTGATGCTCCTGGCCTCCTCTTCTTCCTTGCTCTCGATCTTGAGAGTGAATGGGAAGGGTGGCTCTAGTTCTTGCTTGGAATGGGGAATGCACTGGCAAGCTCTTGGTTGGGAGTGGGTTAGGGGAGATGAATGGTTGTGTTCTTGGTAGGCGCTTGGCTAGCTCTCGATTGGAAATGGGGAAAGGGAGATGAATGGCTACTCACTAGTTGTGCTTTGGTTTAGGTGAAGGCAGAGGGGAGTGAACCGGTTGTGCTCTGGTCTTATCCTCATTTACTGCACTCTCTTTACCATTTTACCCCTAGGTCTTTACTTGTTACCATGGGGGTATTTTGCTTATTCTAATTAACTTGTGCATAACCTTGGTTATTAAATTTAATTTCCCATTATCTTCTTGATTAGATGCTTAATGATTTTATTTTCTTTGTCTAGATTTCTCGGTCCTTACATCCTACCCCCCTTAAAGGAGATTTCATCCCCGAAATCCGACTAACCTAAACAGATGCGGGTAGGCCTCCCGCAGGTCTTCTTCCTTCTCCCAAGTGGCTTCCTTCTCGGTGTGGTGATTCCACTGGATCTTGCAAAACTTGGTAGTGGCCCTTCTAAATTGATGCTCCTCTGTAGCTAGGATTTTGAGTGGACACTCCTCAAAGGTTAGGTCTTGTTGTAGAGGAATATCAAGATTTGGCACTACTTGAGAAGGCTCTCTAAGACAGGCTCGAAGTTGGGAGACATGGTGGATTCTAGATAGCTAAGGAGGTAACTCTAATTGGTAGGTGAAAGACCATGTGGAGGTCTACCCGTGATTGTGATGAGTTATTGACATCATTTAAGCATGTGGTGCATAAGTTTGAGGTTGATTTGAAGTTTAAATCAAAATTTGAAGCAATAAGAGAAGTGCCCAGAATTTGCGGTGCTACCGCCCAGGGGGCGGTAGCACCGGCCTCAGGTCGGTGTTTTTTTTCCAAAGAACAGTGTTCTGTGATTTTTTGTGTGGGCGGTAATACCGACCCTTATGAGCGAGTTTGAACTAAAAATTGTGATTTTTGATGAAATTCATTGCATATCTTTTTTGGACATTGCTATGTGATGTGTTTCCTTATTTTTGATGGTCACAGGACGTTGGTGCTTGATCATGGTGAGACGGAGGATGACTGGGACAAGGAGAGGTGCGTCGAAGGTCCAGACAATCGAGGATCACCGGAAGATGATCGGAGACGAAGTCGCTGCAAACCTAGATGACTTTGAGCTTTTCTCACTTTGTTGTGAGGCTTTATAAACTTCCCTTCCAGAAATGCAAATTATTTTCTCTTATGCTTGAATTTACTTTATATCTTAAATTCAGCACTTAAATTCCGCAATTTACTTTTCAAACATTTGGATTTGCCTCCCCTCCTTCTAAATGCTTGTGGATTTTGTACCGAAGATGTATGATTGATGGATGAGTCTTCTTCAGACCATATCCCAATCATCTAGGCAACTCTTGTGTTCTTTCTTGCAAGAAACCAATCTTTTACTTCTTCAAGGATCATTCTTGATAGATTGGGTTTTTGTTGTTCTTGACTTGTGTTCTTGCTTGCCTTGACATGTGGGATGTCATCCAAGATCATCATCTTGATCATCAAAACCCCACGAGCAAGTGCAAGATCAAGTTTTTGGGTTCTTGCTCAAACTTGGTGTATTCTTCCTTCGATTTAAAAAGGTCAGAACTTTGATGTCAATCCCTTGGATTGAAGGTTGTAATAAGTTCCTGGCCTCAATACAAAGGTGCATGCCAAGTTTCATGAGTTTTGAACCAACCGATCAAAAGTTGCATCATTTTTCCTTTTGGAGTTCGTGTTGATTTTTCTGTTGTTCTTGAGCCTGGTCATACCGCCCCTAGTGCGGTCATACCGACCTCCGGTGCTACCGGTCCCCCTGTGGTAGCACCAGCTGTACAGGGTAAAATACTCCCTCTCATTTGCTCTTTTTGAGTGTTTTGTCTGAGGGCTTGTTTGGATCATTTTGAGTGAGAATTTTTTTTATTTGGGATCATTTACCCCCCTCAGATTGCCATATCATTCCTTCAATTGGTATCAGAGCCAGTTTTGCTCTTCTATAAATCTTGATCGGTCTCAAGTGCCATAGCAACGGACAAATATTCCACCAAGCCTCCCATCTTTTCTAGAGTTGATTTTCCTTTCTGGAAGTCTCGAATTGAGTCGTACATCGCTGCCTAGGGCTCCCTGATTTGACCACCATTAAGGACACTACAGATTTATCAACCTTGACTCTTGACGGGCTTTACTCCTGACTCAAAACTCATGAGATCGATGTTGTCTCACGTAAGACAAAGTCGCAGTCGATAGCCTTGATCACCGATCCCATTGGATCCACTTCTGAGACTTCACTTGGATTCTCTCTTTTCGCCCTTTGCGAGCTAAGCGATAAACAACTGGATAACTTTCTAGAAAATGAGCTTGCTCTTTTAGCTCGTAAATTTTCTCATGCCTACAAAAGAGTGCAAGAGAGGAAGAGAGGTGGCATGATCACCTGCTTTGAGTGTGGTGGCCCCAACCACATTCAAGAGAACTGCCCCAAGCTGAAGAAGGGCAAGAACGACGTCGGCGGTTCGGGAAAGAACGATGACACCAACAAGAACCGCAACAAGAAGCCTCCAGTTCGTGACCCGGCACGTGAGAATAAGTACCGCGATTTCTCGAAGAACAAGAAGCTCTTCCACCGTGTCCTTGCCGCACTCGACGACATCAACCTCTCCGACACGGAGACCTGGAGCGACGAGAGCGAGGATGATCCGCAAGAAAAGAACAAAGGTGGCGACGACTTCATCGGGATGTATTTTATAGCAGACACCAATGGCATCAGCGACTCTGAGCTCTACAGTGACTCAGATGAGGTACCCTCCTATGACTAGCTTAATGAAGCTTTCTGCAAATTAGGAAAATTTCATGCTAGAGCTAGAGCTAGGTGTATGAAGTTAGAGAAGGAAGTAGGTACTTTATCTTGGGAGTTAGCTTCACTTAGATCTTGTTCCTCTCGAGAGTCTGCTGATTGTACACTTTGCGATGCTTTGCTTGTGAAGCTTGAGAACCTAATGACTATGCATGACAGTCTGGTGTCTGAGCTTGAGAGTTTAAGGTCGAAGAATGCTAGCATTTGTTCTATTGATGCTATTCCTGTAGATGCTAGTTTTCTTCATGCTCACACTAGCGCATCATGTGAAAATTTCCCTAAATTGCTTGCTGAAATTGATGCCATGAGCACTCACCTTAGGAAGCTATCTACTAGAAATAATGAACTTGAATTGCATGCTTCTAAGGACTCAGTCAGTTCATGTGAGGGTTGTAGGCAACTAAAACTTGACAATGAATCTTTAAATATCAAGTGTGCTGAACTTGCTAAGGACTTACTAGTTAAGTCACAAGAAAGTTGCTTACGATGTGCTGAGATTGAGGGGGACTTGGATAAAATCCAAGTCGAACTTAGGAAGAAGCTAGAGGTCCAAACCTTTAGGATTAGAAATACCCCTTGCATTTCTTGTGAGACCCTCAAGATTGAGACAACCATGCTGAAGGAGAAAAATGCATGTGCTGGTAGTTTTTCCTTGTCTGGTTCTTCATCTTCTTCCCCTTGTTCTTCCTGTATCTCTCTCTTCCAGAAGTGTGAGTATCTCATGAGCAATCTTGAGAAGTTTGTACGAGACAAGAAGAAGCTCAATCTCATCCTAGACCAATCTAAGATTAGTCGATTCAATCAGGTTCTAGGATTTGACTACTTGGAGCACGCTAAGACTCATCCTCCTACCATTGTGCGTGGCTCCAAGAGTGGAAAGATTGTGGTTGCTCCCAGGGTGAGCACTACAGTGTTTAGGTCTGCTGGGGTTGTCCATGGGATCTCTGACCAAAAGGTTGCTACTCTTGTTGCTTTTCCCTCTAGCAAGGCGAAGTACTCATGCACCTTCTGTCAGAAGGATGGTCACCTAGTAGATTTCTGCTTCAAACGCACCAAAATCTCAAGGCGTGAGTGTGTTCGTGTCCTTGAGGGTATTCAGGGTCATCCTTAGACTCTTAGTGCTCTTAAGGCACACTCTGCTTTTAGACATGTTAGAGTGTCGTCTGTTTTTGGGCAGCGTTTAAGACTTGGATTTCGTGTTGTTCATTCGAGTTTTCATCCTAGATATGCTCTTGGTCAGTCTTTTCGTCGTCCTTTTGATATCTCTCGTGTTTCTCCTTGAGGTAGATATCAGCGGCGTGAGGTGTTTCCTGGTAGGAGATTTGGGCAGCCTCACTAGGATGGTCAGGCCTTTGCACCACAGTGGGCCAACCTAGTTCCAACTACCAGATCTTCTACTAGGGTTGCTTCTGGTCTTGTGAGAATAGAGCATCAAAGAGACATTAGAGTCCAGTCTTTTGCTCTTGTAGCTAGTACTTTGAGACGTCGTGTGGTTCAGTATTGGGTTCTTAGATCTTCACTTTATCCTAGTACTGAGTCATCTTTCTCTCTTGTGTATTGACCAAGTTCGTAGGATGGGGGAAGGGAGGAGTATGGATCTTTTGACTTCGGTTGTTCTCGTCATATGATCGGAGACTCTAGATGGTTCTCTTCCCTAGTCCGAGATCCCGGTGATGAGTTAATCACTTTTGAGGACGCTTCATCAGGTAGAGTCATTGCCAAAGGTACCGTCTTCATTAATGACAATTTCATTCTTAAGGACATTGCTTTAGTAAGCTGCAATACAATTTGCTTTCCGTTTCTCAGCTTATCGATAACTCTTTTGAGATAAGCTTTAAGAGTAGTGCCTGTAGAATCCTTGATTCATCAGGGGAGTTAGTATACGGGATTTCTAGATTTGGGAGAGTCTTTCGTGCTGATTTTTCTGCTTTTTCTGGAGACTCTTCGTTGTTTGATTGCTTTAGAGTCCCGTGATCTCTCCTTCTAGCATAGGAGATTAGGTCACATCAACTTCGACCACTTGACCAGAGTTAGCAACCATGATCTCATTCGTGGTTTGCCTAAACTCAAAATGGTCAAAGACTTAGTTTGCTCTCCTTGCTGACATGGCAAGATGGTTGTTGCTTCTCATCCTCCTGTCACTGTTATGATAACTGATGCATCAGGATAGCTTTTACAAATGGACACTGTTGGTCCAGCAAGAGTACAGTCAGCGGGTGGGAAGTGGTATATTCTTGTCATTGTCTATTTTTTAATGTATTCTTGGGTGTTTTATGGCCTCGAAGGATGGGTCTTTTACCCATTTCAGGGGTTTGGTCCGTAGGTTGTCTATTGAACTCCCTGGTACCTCACGAGCTATACATGGTGACAATAGCAAGGAATTCAAAAACTCCTACTTTGAGAGCTTCTATGAGGAGTTAGGCTTAGAGCATCAGTTTTCCTCTCCATACATCCCTCAGCAAAACGGCGTAGTGAAAAGGAAGAACAGGACCCTGGTTGAGATGGCCAGGACGATGCTAGATGAATACAGTACCCCTAAAAGTTTTGGGCTGACGCTATAGCTACTGCTTATCATGTTTCTAATCATGTATTCTTGAGAGCACATTTGCACCTCACTTCAAGCTTTATCAAATGGATGTCAAGAATGCATTCCTCAATGGATATATTAAGGAAGAGGTGTATGTCAGGCTGCCTCCAGGATTCGAGAACCCCAAATACCCAAACCATGTTTTCAAGATTTCCAAAGCATTATATGGACTTAAGCAGGCCCCTAGAGCTTGGTATGAGAGGCTTAAGTCCTATCTTGTTAGTCATGATTTTAAGATGGGTATAGTAGATATCCTCATCCAGATTTATATGGATCATATTATCTTTGGTTGCTCTTCGCACTCTCTTATGTCTCAGATTTTAGAAGTGATGAGCACAGAGTTCGACATGAGCATGATAGGCGAGTTGAGCTGCTTCTTTCGCTTCCAAATCAAACAGACTCAAGAAGGCACCTTCTTGCATTAAGGCAAGTACACTCGAGACCTCCTGAGATGCTTTGATATTTCTGATGGGAAGCCGGTGATGACTCCTATAGTCGCCAATGCTGTTCCCGAGCCTGACGAGAATGGCGAGCCAATTGATTAGAAGGAGTTCATGAGCATAATCGGCTCCCTCTTGTATCTCACTGCCTCGAGACCAAACATATATTTTGCTATGTATCTATGCACTCGATTTTAGGCTTCTCCTCGCGCCTCTCACCATCAGGCAGTGAAACGCATCTTCAGGTACCATCGAGCTACCATTGACTATAGTATTTGATACTCTTCTTCTTCTTGTCTGTCTCTTAGAGCCTTTTTCGATGCAGACTTTGCTGGCTGTAGGATAGATAGCAAGAGCACTTCTGGCACTTGCCAATTCATTGGCACTTCTCTTATCTCTTGGTCATCTAGGAAGCAGTCCGGAGTTACATAGTCCACCGCTACGACCGAGTACGTCGCTGCAGCTAGTTTCTGTAGTCAAGTGCTTTGGATGAGATTGACCTTGTGGGACTTTGGGTTAGAGATAGAGAGTGTTTCACTTTTCTGTGACAACACTTCTGCTATTTGCATTGCTAAAAACCCAGTGCAGCACTCCAAGACCATGCACATAGACATTAGATTTCACTTCCTTGAGACCATATAGAGAAGAGTGATATAGTGCTTCAGTTTGTGGAGAGTGACCACTAGATTGCCGATATCTTTACCAAGCCTTTAGATAGCTCTAGATTTGTTTTATTTCCAAAGAGCAGTGTTTTGGGATTTTTTGTGTGGGGCGATGCTACCAACCATGGGACGGTAGCACCGGCCCTTATGAGCGAGTTTGAACTAAAAATTATGATTTTTATGAAATGTATTGCATATATTTTTTGGACATTGCTATGTGATGTGTTTCCTTGTTTTTGATGGTCGCAGGACGTCGGTGCTTGATCATGGTGAGGCAAAGGATGACCGGGACTAGGCGAGGTGCGTCGGAGGTCCAGACGATTGAGGATCGTCGGAAGATGATCGAAGACGGAATTGCTACAAACCTAGATGATAAGGAATGGATGAGATTGCTAGCTAGGAGCTGCTCAGATCAAGGAGGGCCGTTAGATCGCAGTCTAGGTGATAGAGTAGCGGGTCTAGTTAGTATGCTTTGAAAAGGGTGCAAAAACCAGTTATGTTAGAGGGTTTCGGGTTAGCCCATGTATGAGTGAGTGAGTCAATCTTAACCCTTGATGGTGATCCTTAGGGTAAAAGGAACTCATCCAAGGGCAGAGGATGACTCAAGAGTGGTATAAATAGAGGGGTAGGGGTAGCCTTCCTCCTCTTGAAGGTTTTAGAGGTTTTGTGCTCCTTTGAGCTTTGCCCACTTTGTTTTGAGGCTTTGTAAACCTCCCTTCCAGAAATGGAAATCATTTTATCTTATACTTGAATTTACTTTATGTCTTAAATTCAGTACTTAAATTCCGCAATTTACATTCCTGCAATTTACTTTCCGCACATTTGGATTTGCCTCCCCTCCTTCTAAATGCTTGTGGATTTTGTACAAAGAACGCATGATTGATGGATGAGTCTTCTTCAGACCATATCCCAATCATCTAGGCAACTCTTGTGTTCTTTCTTGCAAGAAACCAATTTTTTACTTCTTCAACGATCATTCTTGATAGATTGGGTTTTTGTTATTCTTGACTTGTGTTCTTGCTTGCCTTGATATGCGGGATGTCATTCAAGATCATCTTGATCATCAAAACCCCACGAGTAAGTCCAAGATCAAGTTTTCGGGTTCTTGCTCAAACTTGGCGCATTCTTCCTTCGATTCAAAAAGGTCAGAACTTTGACGTCAATTCCTTATATTGAAGGTTGTAATAAGTTCCTGACCTCCATACGAAGGTGCATGCTAAGTTTCATGAGTTTTGAACCAACCGATCAAAAGTTACATCATTTTTCCTTTTGGAGTTCGTGCTGATTTTTCTGATGTTCTTGACCCCAGTCATACTGCCCCTAGTGCGGTCATACCGATCTCCGGTGCTACCGCCCCCCCCTTATGGTAGCACCGGCTATACAAGGTAAAATACACCCTCTCATTTGCTCCTTTTGAGTGTTTTGTCTGAGGGCTTGTTTGGATTATTTTGAGTGGAGAAAAATTTTATTTGGGATCATTCACCCTCCCTATGATCGCCATCTCGGTCCTTCAGTAGGCAGAAGTTCCTTTCTGTTCTAGAATCTGAAATGGCCCCACATATCGAGGATTGAGCTTTCCTTTTATTCCAAACCGGTGTACTTCTTTCATTTTGGACACTTTTAGGTAGACATACTCTTTCGGTTGGAAGTTTAGATTCCTTCTATGCTTATCAGCGTAGCTCTTGTGCCTACTTTGAGCAGTTTTTAGCCTTTCTTGAATCGACCTTTTCTTCTCATCAGTTTGGCGGATTAGCTCTGGACCCATTAATGACTTCTCTCCCACTTCATACCAACAGATCGGGGATCTACACCTCCTACCATATAGAGCCTCATATAGGGCCATTTGTATACTTGTTTGATAACTATTATTGTAAGCAAATTCAGCAAGGTGGAGGTATTTATTCCAATTCTCCTTAAAATTCAGCACTTAGGCCCTCAACATATCTTCTAAGATTTAGTTCACTCTCTAAGTTTGTCCATTAGTCTGAGGGTGGTAAGCATTATTGAATTTCAATTTGGTTCCCAAAGCAGTTTGTAGACTTCCCTAGAATTTAAAGGTGAAGATGGAACCTCTATCAGATATGATTGTTTTGGGAACTCCATGAAGTGTGACTATCCTCTAATATAAACCTCAGCCAACTTATGAACATAGTATTTTTTTATTAGTGGCAATGAAGTGAGCAGACTTCGTAAGTCTATCCACTATTACCCATATTGTATCCTTTTTGGCTATAGTTCTAGGTAGGCCTGTAATGAAGTCCATACAGACATCCTCCCATTTCCATTCAGGGATTTGGAGATGTTGTAGCAAGCCTGCAGGACGTTGGTGTTCAGCCTTAATCTTATAACAGGTATCACACGTACTAACATACTTTGCTATTTCCTTCTTTATTCCATTTCACCAAAATGTCTCTCTTAGATCCTTATACATTTTAGTGCTACCAGGATGGATAGAATATAAAGTGTCATGTGCTTCCTTAAGGATGGTCATTTTGATTTCTAGATTATTGGGAACACATATACGGTCATGTAACTTGAGACTTCCATCATTATCCAAATTAAATTATGAAGGTTGACTTGATTTGATCCTATTGGTTTCTTCTAAGAAGTTATTTGTGGCTTGTTTCTCTTTAATATGTTCTAATAGAGTGAATTGGACAGTCATGGTTGATAACATGGCAGTACATGATGATATGCCGAAGCTAATCTCCATTTTTGGCCAAATCCTAAATTAGCTCATGAATGAAGTTTTGGATGGATAAGTTGTTACATTGGGCTTTCCTGCTCAATGCATCAGCTACCACATTAGCTTTTTTCGGGTGGTAGTTGATAAAGAGATCACAGTCCTTAATGAGTACTAGCCATCTTTTTTATCTCATATTCAACTCTTTTTGCGTGAAGATGTACTTAAGACTTTTATGGTCATTGTACATGATACACTTCGCCCCATACAGATAATGTCTCCAGATTTTTAGGGCAAATATTACAGCTCCCAATTCTAGATCATGAGTTGGATAATTAACCTGATGTGATCACAATTTCCTGGAAGCATAGGCAATTACCTTCTCATTTTACATCAGTACACCTCCCAAGCCTGATTTGGAGGCATCACAGTATATCACATACTCAACTCCTTCCTCAGGTAAAGATAGTACTAGAGTATAGGTTAGTGACTGTTTGAGTTTCTGGAAGCTTTCCTCACACTTCTTAGTCCAGTCATACTTATTGTACTTTCTAAAAAGTTTGTGAGAGGTGATGATATTTGAGAAAACCCTTTGATAAACTTGCAGTAGTACCCAGCTAATCCAAGAAAACTTCTGATTTCTATTTGGTTTGAGGGTCATTTCCATGACTTGATGGCTTCTATTTTATTGGGTCTGCCATTACCCTTTCCTAGAAATGATGTATCCAAGGAAGGACACTTGGTTCAGCCAAAATTCACATTTGTTGAATTTGGCACACAATTGGTTTTCTCTCAGGATTTGAAGTGTGGTTCTCAGGTGTTCTCTATGCTCCTCTTCACTCTTTAGAGTATATTAAGATGTCATCTATGAATACTACTACGAATTTATCCAGATATTTCATGAAAATTTTGTTCATCAAATTCATGAACAATCCTGAGGCAATGATTAGTCCAAAAGGTGCCACTCTGTACTCATAATGTCCATATCTTAGATTGTCGACTTTTGTGGTCGGCAATAAAATTATGGGGCAGGTGCTATATCTAAAACTCAAAGGTCACACAAGACAAAGGTTTAGACAGGTTCAGGCCCTCGACGGAGGAGGTAATACCCTAGTTCTGTGTGCTGGCATTATTTGGATCTCTTGGATCTAAGATTGCTCGTTCCCTGTTGTTGCCCGCCCTCTCCCTTACATAATGGGGGTGGGGCGGTTTACAGAGTCCCGATCGGTTAAGGGATTTCGATCGGTTATTGGATTCTAATCGGTTACAGGATAGAGTTTACATCTTTATCTTATCCTGCTAACAACTCGGATTACAATCATATCTCTTATATCTAAATATTTGTTCAACTGTCTCTGGGATATATCCCCTTGCACACGGCAGCAAGGCTTGGCGCGGAGCTTATCCTCTGGGCCTTCCATTCGGCACTGTCTCTCCCTCAGGCACTTCTGGGCCGGTTATGAAGACACCTGGGTTCTTATATTCCACGGTAACCCCCGAGTGATTCATGATCCGATTGTTATATTTTTATCTGGGTCTCAACTTTGGATCAACGTTCTCAGCTTCCAGCATAAACCTCTGACTGGTTTCTTCTTTGATTTGAATGCTTCTCCTTGCAGCAAGGGGATTATGAAGGACTCGAATATAACCCCCGGTTTTTTGTTCCAACAGATTATAATCTCCCGTCTGACAGGTTTATTATGGGTAGCTTCGTGGATCTGACCCATATCTCATATGAAGATTAGATATTTCTTCCCGCTCGAGGCGAAACCCTAATATCCTTCCTCTTTAAGGATCAATACCGGACAGTCTTCGAAGTTGTTTTGACTTCCTGTGCCAATTCATTTTCCAAAAACCTCTTTGGCTTCTGAAACTATCTTAACTCCAAGTCTCCTCGGCTTTTGAAGTCATTACATCTTCGCATTTACTTCAACCTTACCGTATCAGCTATAAAAGATGAACCAGTGCTTTTAGAATTTATTCTCTCACGTTTACTCCTCCATTTTCCTGCACCAAGCTCCACCTTCTTCCTGAGGGATTTCATGGACGGCCAGGATGCAGAACTTGCCGAGGAGTGGGCGCTATTCGACCTCTCCATGACCGAATGGGCTGAAGAAGAGGACGTTGCCCTCGACCGCGCCACCGTTGACGCCTTCCTCGAAATTGTCCCCGCCCTTTATAGTGCTAGGGAAGCTCTCGTGGAGGCGCTTGGTCGTGTGCGCCGCGAGAAGTATAATATCCCTGTAAATGTAAGAGAGTTTTTCCCAGGCATAGTGCCTGGGGAATTTATATAATAAATAAATACCTTCCAAGTGATATCTATGACTGTCGTTAGACATAGCTTAGACCCAACTTGGAGTATATCAAAGCTTGCATGGCTCTTTGGTCGGATGATATCCATATCCGGCTGTCGCAGGATATATCTTAGGTCCAACTTGGGACATATTAAGATTTGCGTGTCTCTTGGCCGAGTGATACCTATATCCGACTACTGTAGGATATAGCTTAGGCTCGACTTGGAACGTATCATATTTACATGGCTCTTGGCCGAGTGATACCCATATCCGACTGCGTAGGATATAGCTCTGGTCCATCTTGGGACATATCAAAGTTTATCCGAACGGTATCCGTACTCGTTTATTTCGATGCACAGCTTATCGACCCATCTTGGGGCATACCATAGGAACCGTGCCTTATCAGGCTCCACCCGTGATATATGATTCTACCATGCGGTAACCAACTAGCGACCCAACGTGGGGTATATCACAAGAAGATATTTTTAATCCAAACTGGAGGATACCCACGTCCCACTTAGTTCGATAAGTGGTTAAACATCCTATCGTGGGGAGCAACATGTCCCAAATATGACTTGGTCAAACCATGACTGCCTCTGTATGTCAGGACACCGAGATAGCGAATCATTACGAAGCATAGAGCAAGGTTAGGTGTTTTGCAATCTTTTTCCCGCCGACTTGGCAAAAACCTGATTTTTTCTCCTTTTAAGACTAAGCCGTGCATTGATCGATGGTTCATTTTTTTCCACCGCACACTCCTGCCCCTTCTGCTTCCCTGTCTCTCCGACTTCTCCGTCGCTAGGGTTAACTATTGCTGCGCTCGCATTTTTGCACTGTCGTTGATCTTTTTCTCCGAAAATGTCTTCTCATTCCTCCAAGGACACATCCTCGCCGCCTTTGCCTCAAGATTGGACCACCTCGATAACGACGGAAGAGCGGTTGAAGTCCATGGTGAATGACGGGGTTCTTCCAGCCCTGATTTTAATTTTTGCACGACCGACCGCAGGTGAATCCATCCCTACCCCTCGCTCTGAAGAAATCGTGGTTTTCGAATCTTTCTTCCAACGCGGGCTGGGCCTTCCTACCTGCGTTTTTCTTCGCGGTCTTCTCTTTTTCTATGGTATTGAATTAGTGAACTTGAATCCCAATTTTATCCTGCAAATCTCCATCTTCGTTCACCTCTGTGAGGCATTCTTGGGCATCCGCCCTCATTTCAATCTCTTTCGCCACTTTTACCTTTTAAAGCCTTATCCCTCAAAAAGCGACCCCAAGGTAATTGGGGTAGCCGGATTTCAATTGCGGGAAGGATTAAAGAAAACCTACTTCGCCATTCCCTTCAAATCTCCAAATAAAGGCTAGCACCAGGAATGGTTCTATTGTGCCAATCCTGATTCTGCTCTCCCTTCTTTTGTCGGGCGCCGACCCAAGGTGTCCCTTTCTTGGACATCTGTTCCCAATGCTGGCGATATGGATCAGGTACAAGATCTCTTGGTGCTGATTGATAAATTAAAGGAAGACGGTCTCACGGGAGTTGGTCTGGCCCTCCATTTTGTCGCTTGCTGGATACAACCTCTAAAGGAGCGAGTCCATATGGGATATGAATTCGAAGGAAGGGTCGATCCGACCCGGGAACTACTCGAAGCAGCGTCGAAGGAGCAGGTATATGCTCGAGTAGGCGACTTTTTCATCCCAAGCGTAGAGATGTCTACCGCCAGATGCCCAAAGTTCTTTACTGCATCAAATCCTCCTCCTAAGGTAAGAAAGTTTAGCTGATAGACTTCCACATTCATCTCTGAATGACTTTTAACAGTTTTAATACTCCTTTCCAGGATCGATTGGCTTTCTTTAGTGACGCGCCTCCCGTAAATGCTCAGTACATAAGGCGCCTTTGGGCGACCGGCCAAGCTCGGGCCGAGACCGGTCGCCAAGAAGGGGAATAAAATGATTATCAAGGACCCTCCGAAGCCTCGGCGCCCGACTGGTGGTCCCAAAATCCAAGAACTCCGAGTGACTCGACAATTCGGGAGGAGTCCGGGTTTCCAGATCATAGCGCCCTGACTGGTCCCTCCGGAAGTGGTTCTGCCACTTGAAAGAAACCCCCGATGAGGATAAAGAAGTCCAACAGGTTGGATGTCCCATTGACTCTTATTCGACGCGTTTTGCCGGCTTATTCACCGATCGTTCTTTTTATAGGAATCCTTCTTATGATATTCCTGTCAAGACACCATCTGGGACTCCTGAGGGAAATGAGTCCCAGGACGTACCTGACCTGGTTGAGGAGGCCCCACAATCTGCCTCGCCTGGAGACACAGGGGCGCCCTCCGAACCACAGCCGCCTTCATCGACACCCCGTGCTTCGGCATCGGGTCTCGCTGCTCGAGAGCCCATCTACCGTCCATCCCCCAAGGTAGAAGAGATCTTCCGAGATCCGCCGACTCTTGCTCACCCCCAACTCATAATGCAAACCGCGTGGGTTGATGAGGAAGACGGCTTGAAGTCCCTCGACGACCCGACGGAGGAGAAAGAAATGAATGACTTTTATAGTCACGCCGCCGCTTGTGCTCGTCTGGCCTGAGTAATATTTTCACTACTCTTGTCACCTTCTTACTTGTGCCGGTTAGCGTGTTGTCACCTTTCCCTGTGATGGTTACAGAAATTAGGAGAACGCTCTGCGAAGAAGTCCGAATACCTCCAAAAGATGCTCCCGGAGGTCAGGACGCGCCAGGAATATCTGGCCGACTTAGAGCAGATCAAGGCTAGACATGCAGCCGAGCTGCAAGATCTTCGGTCAGAAGTCCAGGCCTTGCGGGAAGAGAAGAAAATCCTGTGGCAGGAGAAGCTAGATGTTGGCTCCCTTCGAGGTAGATATTTCCTGGACCATCTCATGCTCTCGTTTAATTGTCTGGTCTTTTGATTTCCTTATCTCCGTGTCAGTTCGAGATTTTGCTATTGCAAAGCTCCAAGAGCAACTTAAGGCCTCGGAGGCCTCCAACTTGAAACCGGAGAAGGAGTTAGAAGGTACGCTCAGCAGCTTGGCCCTCCCTTGCCTTCGTTGTCTTCTTGGTATTTCTTAATAATCTGTTTTGCTTGCAGACTACAAGTTCAAGACGCGGGCGCAATACGCCGCTTATAACGAGAGAGTCGAGGCCCTTGAAACGTCTTGTGCTAAGCTTTGCGAGGCCTCTGAGCCATTGTTGAGGTTGCTTCATCCCGGAGGCGAGATGCCGCTCAGTAGGGACCATGTTATCTCCCAACTGGAGGAAGCCCCCAAGGAGCTTAAGAGACTCTTGAAGGAAACGACCATCAACGGTGATTGCCAGGCTCTGGCGATCACCAAGTTGCTTTATCCCCGAGTGGATCTTGAAGCCATTAAAGATGGCTATACCTGCAATGTGGATGAAGACCGGGCCGCCGAACTTTGGGAGGAAGTTAAGGATGCTTCTTCGGTTGTCGCAGAAACTTTGGACATCGCGACCGTGATAGCGACGTAAGCCCTAAAGGTACTTTGCTGACTGAATTGTTGCAACGTCCCTGGCTTCTTCCAGTCGGTCGAGGTCTTCTAGCCGGCTTTCTTCCGAAGCGACCTCCTCATAGCTCCGAACCCGTGGGGATCTGAATTCTAACTCGGTGGGGAGGACCGCCTCTGAGCCATACACCAGGAAGAAAGGTGAATGCCCGGTTGCTCTGCTGGGGGTGGTTCACAGCCCCCAGAGTACCGAAGGCAATTCTTTGACCCACCGAGTGGCGTATGGTTTGAGACGATAAAAAAATCCTTTCCTTTAGGCCTTGTAGCACCATGCCGTTGGCTCGTTCGATCTGCCCATTACTTCGGGGGGGGGGGGTGCTACTGATGCGAAGCAAATTTTTATGTCGAGTTCATCGCACCAGTCTTAAAATATGTCACCTCTGAATTGGGTGCCATTATCCGTGATGATTCGGTTTGGTACGCCGAATCTAACCACGATTTCATGGAAGAATTCTTTGGCCTTTGCGGCTGTGATTGTGGCGACTGGCTTGGCCTCAATCCATTTGGTGAATTTATCGATGGTCACAAAGAGATGAGTATAACCACCTTGAGCCTTCTTCAAAGGTCCCACCATGTCAAGCCCCCAGACCGCAAAGAACCAGGTGATTGGGATGGTCTGTAGTTCCTGTGCCGGTTTGTTCACCTGTCGCGCAAAGAATTGACATCCTTCGCATGTTCGGACAATTCCTCTGCATCAGTGACAGCAGTCAGCTAGAAAAATCCCTGACGATAAGCCTTGCCGACTAGGGTTGTTGACGCCGCGTGATTCCCACAAATTCCCGAGTGGATTTCTTTGAGAAGATCTCTTCCTTCTTGTTCTGATATGCACCGTCGTAGTACACCAGAGGAGCTCTTGCGATAGGGTTCTTCCCTGATTACCACATAGCTCTTGCTTCGGCGCATTATTCGTTCGGCCTGCACGCGGCCTTTGGGTAGCTCGTCCTTCGTCAAATAGTCCAGATACGGAGCTGTCCAATCAGGAGTAATGACCAGGACTTCTGCCTCTACGTTCTTCTCCACTGGGACGCCCGACTTTGGCTGAGTGCTTATTGTGGGCTTATGAATTTCTTCGACGAATACTCCCACGGGCACTGTGGTCCGGCCGGATCCCAATTTTGCTAGCTCGTCGGCCGCTTCATTGTTCCGACGGAGCACGTGAACAAGTTCCAAGCCGTCAAAGTTGCATTCTAGCTTGCGTACCTCCTGGCAATAGGCAGCCATGTTGTCTTCGATGTAGGACCATTCTTTTTGCACCTGATTGACCACGAGCATTGAATCTCCGCAAACCGTCAAACGTCGGATATCGAGTGATATGGCAATATGTAGCCCATGGATGAGTGCCTCGTACTCCGCGACGTTGTTCGACGCGGGAAAAAATATTTGAAGAACGTACCTCAACCATTCTCCACTTGGTGATATGAGTACTATACCAGCCCCCGCGCCGCTGAGCATGAGGGAACCATCGAAGTACATCGTCCAATATTCGAGTTCCTTGACGATCGCCGGGTTTTAAAGTTTTGTCCACTCGGCAGTAAAGTCGGCGAGCGCTTGAGACTTGATGGCTGTGCGAGGCTTGAATAGGATATCAAAAGCTCCAAGCTTGATCCCGCCGTAATTCTCCGGTGGCCTCACGGTTGTGAAGTATATCTCCTATTGGGAAGGAAGTGACCACCGAAACAGTATGCTCTTGGAAGTAGTGCTTGAGTTTGCGAGATGTAAGAAGTACGGCATATAATAATTTTTGCACTTGTGGATACCGCACCTTAGATTCACTCAGGACCTTGCTGATAAAATAGACCGGGTGTTGGATCTTCTGTACGTGACCCGGCTCCTCCTTTTCTATGATGATTGCAGCGCTGACTACGCGAGTCGTTGCCGCGATGTAAAGTAACAAAGGTTCCCCTGGCATCGATGAAACCAAGACCGGGGGTGTCATTAAGAAGGTCTTCAAATCTTCAAACGCTTGCTATACCTCAGGCGTCCATTGGAACTTGTCCTGCTTCTTGAGGAGTTTAAAGAATGGCATACCTCGCATACCCAGTAGGGAAATAAACCTGCTGAGTGCGGCCATGCACCTTGTAAGCTTCTGGACGTCCTTTTGGCAAGTCGGTAGTTCCATATTTGATATGGCCTTGATCTTTTCTGGGTTAGCCTCAATGCCTCGTTGGGATACAATAAACCCGAGCACTTTTCCTGAAGATACTCCGAAAACACACTTCTCAGGATTAAGCTTTATGCTGAAAGTCCTTAGACTTTCGAACATCTCGGTTAGGTCGGCGATAAGGTCCTTCCTCTCCCGAGTCTTTACCACGACATCGTCCACATATGCCTCCACATTGCGTCTGAGTTGGGCGTGAAAACACCGCTATATTGCGTGTTGATACGTTGCACCAGCATTTTTCAACCCGAACGCCATCGTGGTATAGCAAAAGGCCCCAAAGGGCGTGATGAATGAAGTCTTCATATGATCTTCCGCCTTAAGGCGAATCTGGTGGTACCCTGAGTAGGCATCGAGGAAACTCAGGATCTCGCACCCAGCGGTTGAATCAACCACCTGATCAATTCGAGGTAGCCCGAATGGATCATTCGAACATGACTTGATGAGATCAGTATAGTCAACGCACATGCGCCAAGTTTTATTCTTCTTTTGAACTAGTACAGGGTTCGCCAACCAGTCGGAATGATACACTTCTTTGATAAAACCTACAGCTAATAGCTTGGTGATCTCCTGCTTGATGGCGTTCCGACGATCTGGAGCGAATCGCCGGAGTCTTTGCTTGATTGGCTTTGCCTTTTCATCGACGTGTAAAGAATGCTTGATCACCTCCCTAAGAACACCCGACATGTCGGATGGTTTCTAGGCAAAGATGTCCTTGTTATCCTGGAGGAAGGTGACGAGCATACCTTCCTATTTATCCTCGAGCCCTATCCTGATCAGAGTCGTTTTGGTATGCGTTGAGAATAATTCTCTTGGTTCCTTCGCCAGGATTTATCCCTGACGTGGCCTGCTTCTTGGATGGGATGTCGCCTTCTTCCTGCAACGTGGCAGCCTCTGCTTGGAAATTCTTCCCCTCGGCGGTTGCCTCCTGCAGCTCAGCAAGTTCATAGTCCTCTCGGTCGCATTCCAAAGATCGCTTGATGTCACTGCGAACCGTGATGACGCTTTTGGGTCCCGGCCATGAACCGAGCCAGACCGGGCCTTCCCAAGATAGCATGATACGCTGTCTCGAAATCCGCTACCTCAAAATTTATATACTCGGACCGATAGTTATTTTTGGTACCGAAGGTGACTTGCAAAGCAATCTGCCCGAGTGGAAACGAAGACGCCCTAGGGATCACCCCGTGGAACGGCTGTGAGCTCGGCCTTTGCTCGGAGTGGGGGACATTCATGTCGTCGAAGGTTTTGGCGAACAGGACGTTGAGTCCACTCCCTCCATCAATCAAGACTTTCTTAAGCTTTACATTGCGAATAACAGGGTCGAGCACTAGAGGACACTTATCCAAATGTAGAACTCGGTTGGGGTGATCCGAGCGGTCGAAGGTGATCGGGACTTCAGACCACTTCAGATACTGGGGGATTGCCGGTTCCACCGCATTGATCTCCCGAGCGGTAAGTTTTTGCTTCCGCTTGGACTCGTATCCAGTGGAGCCCCTATATATGTAGTTCAGATCGTGTTCGGGTTCTTGGTAATCGTCCTTGCCGGGAGGGTCTTTCTTCTTGGCAGCCTCATCCTTAGCTGGAGCCGGTTGCTTGTTGCTTTCACACGCAAAACGCTTCAGGGTAAAGCAGTCTTTGGCGACGTGCTTTCCCTTAGGGTGGAAAGGACAGATCGCATCCATGATAGTATTGTAATCGGGCGCCTCCCTCCGTGTGGCTCGGGGCTGGTTGCGTTCTGCTACCGCAACTAGCTCCTCGCCTTTCCGTTTTTTGTCTTTGTACTTGGAGGACTCGGCCTTGTCGCCTTTGTTCTTCTGTTGAGGGCGATCTTCCTGGCGCTCGGCCAGGGCATCTGAGGCCGTGGCATAGCGGTCGGCCAATGCAAACATCTCCTTTACGGAGGCCGATGGTTTCCTGAACATTTTCTTGATCAGATCAGGATCGCCGACCCCTTTCTGAAAGGCTGCTACCACCACTTCATCAGATACATCCCTGATGGTGTTTTTCTTCTGCATGAAACGCCGGATGAAATCTCTCAGCATTTCGTCTTTCTTCTGGTGAAGCTGATATAGGTCCCATGCAGTGCCAGGCCTCTCATAGGTTCCCTGAAAATTCGCGATAAATTGATCGCAAAGATCGCTCCAGGAGTCCACCGAGTTCGCAGGAAGTCCTGTGAGCCATGATTGAGTTGAAGGGGTGAGATTGACTGGCAAATAATTTGCCATCACGTTTTGATTGCCCCCAACCGCTTTAATCGCCAGGGCATAGACCTACAACCAAGCTTCCGGATCTCGATCCCCGTCAAACATAACGATGCCCTTGGGGTTGAAACCTTCGGGCCATACTACTTGGCGTAACCGAGAGGTAAACACTCGGATTCCGTCAATGGATTTGTCATCATGATGAGGGGGACTCCGGCGTGGCGAGCCTCTAGCTCGGTGATTGTCATCAACACGTCGGGGTGGAGTTCGGCGCGGCGGGCCCATGACTCGGCGATTGTCGTTGTCGTTCTGACCCCGGCGATGATGGTCTCTATGGTCGTTGCAGTCGTCATACCGTTGATCACTTCGTCGATCGTGGCCGGTACCGAAACGTTTGTGGTCGTCGTAGCGCCATCGTCGTTCTTCCTCGTCCCGCTCTTACCGTATGGCAGTGATGTCTTGGCAGAGGTCGCGATTGAGATTCCGGCGGGCATCTCCGACTGGTTGTGTGGGGCGCCGATTGCCGGTACTCCGACTGGTAGCAGTCCGACTGCTAGCGATGCGAGTAGCCGCGTGGGAGCGTGAGTGTGCTTCTCCTACCGGCTTTTCCTGATTCTGCTAAATTGTTGCCGTCGTCACCATGGCCTTGATCTGGGCCACGATCGGGGCCGCCGGGCTATCAGATGCAATCATCGGGTCCAGCGTGTCGAGAAACGTCTTGGAGGCGACGACGTTCTGCAGCGGTGTATGGAAGATAACTTGGTCTCCCAATTTTGATTGTAGGATGTCCTCGTGGACATTGCGGCCGCGGGATCGAAACGATCGTGCCTGTGCCTCCTTAGACTTACGAAGAAGGCGATCTTCCTCCGCGGCTTCTTGAATCTCTTGTTGGCGTTGGAGATCGGTCTTTTGCTCTTCTATTGCGAAGATGCCACGAAGATTGTAGCAATTCCTCGCGACGCCGACTGGTTCGCTGACCGAGTCGGAGTGGCACACCTGAGATGGGTCGACCTGATCTTTACCAGATTGGATCTGGTTTAGGTCTAGGCAAACAAGTTCTCCGAGTGCATCTGCGATGAAGTCCAGGTTTCCAAAGTGGAAAGCCTGGTCGGAGATGAAGGTGGTGATGATTCCGCTGATTGCTGCCCACGAGTTTGTAGGGAAAGATTATAGCGCTCCCCCTACCTGGCGCACCAACTGTCGACTTTTGTGGTCGGCAATGAAATTATGGGGCAGGCGCTATATCTAAAACTCAAAGGTTACACAAGACAAAGGTTTAGACAGGTTTAGGCCCTCGACGGAGGAGGTAATACCCTAGTCCTGTGTGCTGGGATTATTTGAATCTCTTGGATTTAAGATTGCTTGTTCCCTATTGTTTCCCGCCCTCTCCCTTATATAATGGGGGTGGGGCGATTTACAGAGTCCCGATCGGTTAAGGGATTCCGATCGGTTATTGGATTCTAATCGGTTACAGGATAGAGTTTACATCTTTATCTTATCCTGCTAACAACTCGGATTACAATCATATCTCTTATATCTAAATATTTGTTCAACTGTCTCAGGATATATCCTTGCGCAATGACAAAGGCTTGGCGTGAGCTTATCCTCTGGGCCTTCCATTCGGCCCTATCTCTCCCTCAGGCACTTCTGGGCCGGTTATGAAGACACATGGGTATTTGGTGGTATCCTGACCGTAGATCAATTTTTTGAAAGACACAAGCACCTCTAAGTTGATCGAATAGGTCATCAATTCAAGGGAGATGATACTTGTTTTTAATGGTGACACTGTTGAGCTCTCTATAATCCGTATATAACCGAATTCCACCATACTTTATGCTCACAAACAGGATGGGTGCTCCCCATGGAGATACACTCTCTATGAACCCCTTTCCTTCTAATTCTCCCAACTATTTCTTAAGTTCCACAAGTTCTGATGGGTTCATTCGGTAAGGCCTTTTTGATATGGGAGTGGATCCTGGGATAAGATCTATAGAGAACTCTCTCTGTCAGGTGGTGTCGGGACCCGAATCTGCAAATTCGGACCCTCTGTGTATTCTGTGCTAGTCCAGGATCACGCTAGCACACACAGTCTTTACAGGGTTGCACATCACAGACATTCGCAGCGATATAAGAATAAATAGTGCAAACATGTATATAAACCGGGTTGTACGACCTTATGGTCTCCTTACATAAAAACAGCCACGTAGGGCTTACAGTATTCAAAGTAAAAGAAATAACAGCGGAACATAAATAATTATCGTGGAAGCCTCCATCTCTCCACAGGCATCCGACTGGGCTTGCACCCTAGTTGCTCGGGTCCTCAATGTACTCCTCCTCCCAGGCTGGTGTAGACTCCTCCATTGATGTTGGGGTTGATAAGCAAGGTGGGATGAGTACACAAGGCACTCAACAAGTAATGCACAGAATGCGGCACTAGTACTATATGCAAATCTTATTCCAAAGGATTGGCTTAAATGGTTCTCTTGCATCAAACAAAGATTTTTAAACCAAGATCTTATTTAGTTTAAAGCGATGGAGCAGTTGTAAGTAATACTATTTTCTTCAAATGGTTTTCTTGAAGATTCTCGACACCTGACCTTAATAGTTCATTTTCAATACTGGCACACAGCCACCCTTTCCATATTTTGTTTATGAAGATCTACCCCTTGACTATAATCCCCGAGCAATGCTCAATACCGTGAGCACGGCTATTCGAATAGTTTTGACACTCTGTAGAGGTTGTACACTTACCCACAAGATACAGCCACTCACCACACAGGTGATTGTCCGTAACAAAGCTTTTCAGGAACCTCTACCTTAACCAAAGAACCTCTCCGGTATTACCCTCACTATCACTTCCCTCACACAGAGCCGAAGTATAGGACAGGTCAATCACCGTTGGATGGGCACCAAGTCGTAGCACAGGTACGCTCCCCCGCACAGATACACCCCCGTGCACTGTCACCCCGAGGTATCAGAGGAAAGATATCAGAACCCTAATCAACTAGGTCTGTCCCATATCAGACATGTGGTTGTACGGGTGACTCAGATCAAAGGCTTGCAAGGTGAAGTCCTTAACTGACCAAGGCAAGACTTCCAACACTCAACAGTGGCACACAGCCCATTGTGGCACACAAACTCACAACACTCATCAACCCAATGCCACACAGGCCCACCAGGCACACAACCTCTTGCCACTTGCCCCAGTCTAAATCATTTCCCACCCAGTTGATTATTGTGCAACACATGCCAGCAATAACTCCACATCGGTATGGAACCACACAGGTCTCCATACTTCAATCTCATCATGTGGCAACATCACACCACTTTCAAAATACATTCAATATTTCATTAGTCAATATTGTAGCATTTTTCTGAAAGATCATTCATGACTCGTTGCAAGGCTAAGCATCTACTCACGGTCTAGCCTCCCGTGTTGGCATCATATTATTATCCAACCAGTACAAACAAACTTAGGGTGACAAAGATTTAGGGCATACAATTAATAATTCCAAGGTGGCATAACAGAATGGGTTGATTAACTACGTTATCCCAATTTAAATTAGCTTCATTTTAAATAAATGAGCATGCATAATTTCAAAGCATAAATTACATTTTAAAAAGCTGGGATCAAAATGATCAAAGCATCACTTGCCTTCAAAGAGTTGCTGGTCGTGTTCCGAAGCTTGGTCTTGAGCGACGAAATCTTCCTCGAAACTTTTCGGCAAATTTGCGTCTACGCGTATAAACAAAATATGCAATAAATAGCTAATACAGAGGACTATATGACCTCAAAAATTCAAATAAAATTCATCATTAAATATATCATATTTTTATGAATTTTTAGAAATTTGAATCACCCAAATCCGAGTTAAAATGCAAAAGTTATAGTCATTTGAAGTTTGAATAAAATCTGAAAATACAGAAATTAAGAAATCCGATTTTTCCAAATTATTTTTATACTGAAAATTCGCATTTATGACGTCAGCATCGCATCATGATGACGTCAGCACAGAAATAATTTCGCCAAATATTTTTATATATAAAAATATTTATGACGTCGATGACGTCGGATGACACGTGGCAGCCTCTGGTGCCGCCACGTCGCCTCGTTCTATGGGCTTGGTTCACGGCTCGGCTCTGGTCTACCGTGGACTTGGTTCACCAAAACAGCGCATCCACACGGCAAGATCCGAGCCGTTCGTTGAATCAACGGCCAGATTTCCTCACTCGCACTGCAGCGCACCGAGATGCGTGCGACACGCGTCGCGCATCCGGCGGTCAGCCATGCGTCCAACGCGGCGACGCCTCTTACTCCACGCCTCCACGCGTCGCACATCCAACGGCGCACCCGAAATTAACGGCTGGATCACGTGCACGTTCGGCGGCGTCTCGGTTTACACGCGGCCACGTGGCAGGATCGCAACGGTGCGCTCAAAACCGACGGCTGGATCTGGTCTCTGCCCTGGTCAAAATGACCACGCGTCAGCACGCAATTCGGCAAAGGCGCGGCGCAATCACCGCCGCACGTTCAAATCTGAACGGCGTGGATTCTTAAGGCAAAACTGGATCTAATCTCCACTGTTGAGATTTAATCCAACGGAGCATGGTATCCGAGTTGTTTACTGTGCATGGCGCAACGTGGCTCAATCCTACGCGTTCACTAACGATCCAACGGCTAAGACAAAAACAAGCGCAGAAAAATAGATCTAATCCAAGCCGTTCACTCTAGATCTAACGATCAAGATTCAACTAACGTGTAAACCTAAGAGTTAATCCAGACCGTCCATAACTGATCTAACGACTCGATCTAATCTAGGTGAAAGCAGAGAAGGCGGCGTGGGCGTCTTTGGAAATGTGCGATCGGTCGAGCGGTCGGCGAGGGTTGGCGAGGTCGACGACGCGCAGAAGAGAAGGTCGCCGGCGGGAAGATGACGCGACAACGGCGCTACGGGCTTCTCCGAGAGAAGGGGTGGTCCACTCGGGCGGCTTGCTTGGTGAACTTCGGGGCGGGTCGAGCACGGCGGAGCGGCTCGGACGACGACGGGAGGAAGCAAAAACAACGGCGGCGAGGGAAAGCAACTACGGCGAGCAACAGCGGGCGCTAGAGGTGGTCTCGGCGTGCGTGCAAGGAGTCAAAAGACGCGGCGTTGAGCCCTCTACAGAACGCACTCACCAAGACGGCTTAAAGGGCCTCGACGTGCGCGAAACTGCCGGCGAAATCACGGCCATCAAAGCCCACGCCTCTCCGGTGATCTCGCGGGGACGAAGCGACGTGGCCCTATCCCAGCCGTTCGTGCGGCGATGATCCGAAGGCGCACGCGCGCGGGCGACGTGGCACACTCGCAGGCGTTCGATCAGGATCGGACGGCTCGGGTTGGGCGGCGCTAGGGTTTGCGTGGCGAGCTGGGCCGGGCTAAGCACAGTGCTGGGCCGGCCCAGTACTATTCTTCTGATTTTTAAATCATTTCTTATTAAAAACAATTCTAAAAAATTCAATTAAATCATTTGGGGCTTTTAAAATAGTAGAAAAATTCTAGAAAAATTCCAGAAAATACTTTGAGCTATTTGGGACTCAAATAAAATATTTTCAATAAAACTTTGCAAAATTTTTTCCATTATTTAATTGTTTTCAAGGAAGGCCATATTTGAATAAATCCAAATAAATTTCAATAAATTCCCAAAAATTCTCAAAAAACAAAAATACTCCAAAATTTAAATTAGAGCAAAATTTAGGGTGTTACAGGTGGCATACCTAGCAGTTTCTCAGAGAACACATCAGGAAAATCCTGAACTACGGGGATAAGGATCAATCTTTGTGAGGATAACTGGTGAACTTTGGAATCTGATTGATGTTGTTTGGTCCTATGTCCATGGTACAGAATGTAGTTCCCATTAGATATCCTTATAGATGCGGTTTTCAACTTGCAATCTATGTTAACCCTATTTGTGGCTAGCCAATCCATTCCCAAGATTACATCTAGGTCTGATAAACTGATGATGTGTAGATTGGCTATGAATGAAGTGCTTTGTATGTTTATCATCTGGTTTCTCCTAATAGAGGTCACTGTGATTAACCCTGTAGGTGTGTTGACCCCTAGAGATGTTACCAATGGCACACATTCCAATTTATTCTTACTCACAAATTCAAAAGAAATAAATGAATGTGTTGCACTAGGGTCAAATAAAATAGTACCAACAGATGGAGGAATGGGAAGCGTACATGTCACCACATTTGTGGCTCTCTTCGCCTGTTCCACTGAGATGTTGTTCAGGCGGGTTGAACCAGCAATTGATTCTCCACGGCTGGGCCCTTGATAAGCAGTGGCAGTTGGGTTGCTATAGACACCCACTACTGGTGGATGACTCTGAGGTCTTCCTGGGTTGTTCTACCCTCATCTTGAGCGACCCGTATAATTAGCCCAGGGTAACGACAATAACATTGCCATCATGCCAAGTTAATTACGCGAATCTTGGCATAGTAGCTAACAAAATATCGGACAACCCGACACTTTATTAGTACTATACCATATTCAGAGTGTTCAGCAGAACAATAATTAGATATTGAAATAAAAACTTTATTATAGTCCATTGAGCCACACAGGGCTACATGTCTATTACAATAATTATACATTCGATTCAAGTACAAGAAAAATGTATTACAGCCATCTATTACCTTGATGACTTGCCAAAATGGGGAAACGGTCTACTAAACCCCCTAGTCCTCCTGACAGTAGTAGTAGTTGTCGGGACCCGGATTTGCAAATCCGAAACCCTCTATGTATACTGCACTAGTTCAGGATCACGCTAGTGCACACAGTGGAAACATAGATGAAATATCATTCCATACAATGAATTAACTAAGAAAGAGGCAAATTATTATTAAATAAAGCATCAGACCTTATGGTCAAAGTTTACACCACTAAGCCTTAAGGCTTAAGAAAACAAATAAACTATTGCAGCAGAAAAGATAACTTGGGCCATTCGACATGCCACAGGCAATCGTTTGGAGAACGCCTTCCTAATCCATGTAGTCTTCATAAAATTCCTCTACATAGAACTCAGTATTTCCTGGTCCTTCTTCAGCAACTGATCAACACAGGCGTAAAGCCGTGAGTACAAAAAGTACTCAACAAGCCGCAGGGGAATGATGCAATATATTCATGCAGTCTTGACAAAGGATAGACATATGGTTCTTTTGCAAAAAGCAATAACTTGAATTGAAGTACAGTAAATAGATTGAAAGCATATTTATGAAAAGATAATAAATAACTGGTAAGTCAATGATAGATAACATAAACAGAATGGTGAGGCATCACCCTACACCATCTAAAACAAGTATCAACCAATAAATTCAACAGTATTAACTTTAGACAACAAAACAACAGTGAACTCCATGTTCACATTCCAACAATTCCACCTTTCCATACTTTAAGAAACACTCTATACCTCGTGTGAAATTCTTGGGCTTGTCCATGACCGCGGACACGGCTATTCGAATAGTTTTACACTCTACAGAGGTTATACTCCTTTACCCACAAGACATGATCATCTCTTTGTGCAATCGGTATTAACACACTTCCTTTGATGTGTCGCAGAGATATCATGACAAGGCCCCTATAAAGCTCCATCCATGTAGTTATGCCCACTAAGGTTCCACCGTTGGTAAGGTTAAACCGCCCGGTCCAGAAGCCCCCTCTTGCGCCGAGTAGCAACCTTTACACTCGCTACCACTTTCCACTTAATGGCACGACTGTCCATGGTATGTCGTAATACGGATAGCCAGGTCTGTCCCATATTAGATTTATGGTAGTACGGTTAGGCCCAGTTCAATGGCGCACAAGATTAAGTCAAGTTATCTCAGGCAAGACATCCACATCCCAATGTGCTAGAAAGCACCCCCTTTACTGCACGATCACTTGCCCAAGGGAAAACAACTTTGTTCAACCAAGACCAATGACAAACCCCGTCATAGTACAACAATTTTTACAACAGCGGCTATCAGCCACAATTCAATATCTCGTTAAGTCAAGATTAACATTATTCAACATGTGATATGGATCCCATCGTACAACTAAGCATGTCTAAGCATAGCTAAGATAACCCAATGTTTGTAGTATGATTATGTCCAACTAGTAATGTCCTAACCTAGGTTTAACAATGGATACATGGCATTCCAATAATCAAGGTGGCATAATGTAAACTAGGTAAATAGCTATTCCTAGAAGATAAGCATTTATACACAAATAGCATGCAATTGTATAAAACAAATTACTTTGCAAACATAGGATCAATATGATCAAAGGTTACGACTTGCCTTGCTGATCTAGTGCGGAGTCTTGGTCTTCAAAGTCTCCGTTTGCTCTTTCGGAATTAGCGTCTACCGGAAAATAAAGCAACGAATACAAATAAATACCAAACAAAGACTTAAACAAGATAAAAACTGAAAATAAAAGGCTCTGGAAGATAGATCTTAATTTTAAAAAAAATTACAAACTAGAATCGCCTAAATCGGAGCTCGAACGAAGGAGAATGGACATTTTGAATCCAAAATTTGACCTTTCGCCGGGTTTGAAGAAGAAAAGGTTGCTGACAGAGTTATGTTTAGAGTTTTCAAAATATGATTTTACCCAATGTAGATGACACTGAGAGGAAGCTCCAGTAAAAATTTGAGGCTGAATGGAGGTCGGGAGCAGCCGGGAGAGCTCACCGAAAGTTCGTCGGAGTTAGGAAAGAATGGCTTGCGCAGGGAGATCCGATGGATGGATCCGCTGAGAATGTAAAGGATGAGGGGGGAAAGCTGGTGTTCAATTTATAGGGCAATCGGACCAGCGAATCGTCAGGAAACGCTCGCCGAAGTTATGGCTGAAACAGTAACGGGCTCGCCGGAGTAAATGAGTGAAACGGGTGGGAATTAAATGCGGGTCGGGTCCGTTGATTACTGTAACGCACGGGTGCACTGTAGCTGACGGGGAAGGAGAAACGGATCGAGTTATAATGAACAGTAACCGAAATTATTAATTCCGAAAACAATTAATTTTCCACTGATAATTCATATTAAATCCGAAAATTAGCAGATAAATTTTATTAAATATGGGAATTTGAAGAGATACCGGTTTTAGCAATACAAGCATGAATAAATATTTTTAAATAATATAAAATTACTATTTATAGCACAATAATTAATTTTTAAATGCTAAAAATTAAATAGGCTTGGGAAAAATAGTAAAAAGGTTCTGAAAATTCTGGAAAATTTCTCAAAAATACTTTAGAATATTTGTAACATAATAAAATTATTTTAGGAATTGTTAAGCTTTTAAATTTTTTGCAGAAATTTATTTTGTAAAACTGAGAGTTGCGAAAAGAGTTTTAATAAAATCCATAAAATTCCAAATTGAATAAAATAAAACAAATCAAAATAAAATAAAATTTTTAGGATGTTACAGTAGTCCTCCTCCTGTAGGTCCCGATCCTATGGACAATCCTCACCCTACGCCTCATAGGTGGATTCATAGGACTCACCTTCTAAGTAAAGAGGAATTTAAGCAAGAGTGAGTAAAAGAGTACTCAATAAAACAGTGCTAGCAAAAATGCAATAGATGAATTTTCTCTCAATCCAATCCAAGTCCATCTAACAATCACCTTCCCTCAAAATCCATTTATACAAAAAAAAATATGTTTTTGGTTTTCTTTAAGGGCTGTCTATTTTAAATTTTGGGAAATAGTTACTAACACTGGATATGATACAGACTTAGCTTCCGTAGCCTCCAATCCAAGAGATAGTATGAATTCATAATTTTACCCTGCACGGGTTTGTATCACTTTACCCATAGACCCCCATCCTGTGAGGCTCCAGAATGTTTATCACTAATCCAGGATTATATCTCCAACCCTACACTCGAGTTGGGGACACCTATCCCAGGTTGTCCCACAAACTTGCAGTTACAGTTATACTCTGACTTCCCGTCAATAGTAAATCTACCCATGGCTTCAAATATACCACCACCAAAGTTGTCTGCACCCCAGGCCTATCAGCATATCCCAGAGGCATGCACTAGATTTCTTACCCAATGTGAAGATTCTAATACTTTCATAGGATAACTTTTTTTGACCGATTTCACACACTATGGTTGATACTGGAATTACGACTCATTGTCCAAGTGTTAGCTATTTGACTTTATATTATAGCCTATGTAGAGGACCGCACCGGCATGACAATCTTTCTCATTGGCACCCTCTACCAACCATAATAAACATACACCAACCATTCCACTAGCTGGATGAGCCAATCCAAATACCAAAATCCAATTATCAACTCATCAATCTATTTCTCAATCCATACTTTTCATTCGCATCCAATTTAAGATTTTCATTCGTAATATGTTTTTCAATACAGTAATGAAAATATGATCAAAGGAAGCTTGCCTGGTATAAAATCTGAATGTATGGCCTCGCTCCAATATTGGAGCTGGTGGTCTGGTTGGTTCAGCACTTATCCTGAAAATCATAGAATATTAATTCTATGGTAATTAATTTGAATATCATTTATGGCGTCCAACCATTTCCAATAGTTGTAATCTTATATAGATGAATTGTGTTAATTCCTATGTTTAGTTGTTCATGTATTTACAAGGTTTATCTAACTACTTATTTACTTAACGCGGCTATTTACTATCTTTTTTATTTTGAATCTACAGCAAGATGATTATCTAAATTAATCGCGGTTTGCGACAATCAACCCATTTTTCTAGTTTTCCCCCACTTTTCTTTTCTCTTTTCTTTCTCTACCTCTCTTTTCTGGAGTAGAGCTCCCTCCTGACTCCCTCTCGGTTTCTCTGTAGTTTCTCTCGAGAGCTTCTCCTGCCTCTCTCTCTCAGGACCGACTCTCCTGAACTCCCTCTCGAGCCCTCCTCCCCTCTCGGGCTCTCCCGGATCAACTCTCCCTCTCTCTACCAGTGACTTGGCGCGGCGCCGGCCAGCTGCTACTCGGCCCTACACCGTCCGCTCCCTTGGTTTCACCCTTGGTTCGGCCGCCCGCAACCGAGCCTCGGCGCCGACCAAACCCGGCCTCTTCTCTCCCTGCTAGCTTTACTCGATTTGGTTTCTAGGGTTTCTACCGCCCTTTGCCATTTTTTGTTGGAGCTTTGGTTACAGAATACATTGGGTTGGTCTCTATGCTCATTAGTTCACTAAGAAGGTAAGTGTTGGTAGTCTGTGATGATTGTGCACATGAGCTCTTATGGGATGGAGGAATTGCAGCGATACCGGTGTTCAACTATACTCCAGGGATTGCGGGATGAACCCAAGCATGCGCAAGGCAGCCCCCCTCTAGTGCTACATTATGAGATCACTAGGGTTTTTCCCTGATCTAGTTGTTACTCTACCCAATCTGCTCATTCTGAATACTACATTCTAGTACTGCTACTCTGCTTGTGCACCTGATAGGCTTGGTTCTATGATGAAGATGGATGTTGGTGTGGGGTGGAAGCACTAATGGAGGTGGCTGATTCCTTGAGCTTCAACTCGATCTGCACCTCCTGGTTGTGCTCCTCCTTGCTCTTCTCCTGCCTTCTCCTCTTGGCTATGCTTCGGCTGATGCTCCTGGCCTCCTCTTCTTCCTTGCTCTCGGTCTTGAGAGTGAATGGGAAGGGTGGCTCTGGTTCTTTCTTGGAATGAGGAATACACTGGCAAGCTCTCGATTGGGAGTGGGCTAGGGGAGATGAATGGCTGTGTTCTTGGCAAGCGCTCGACTAGCTCTCGATTGGAAATAGGGAAAGGGAGATGAATGGCTACTCAATGGCTATGCTTTGGTTTTGGTGAAAGTAGAGAGGAGTGAACCAACTATGCTTTGGTTTTGGTGAAAGTAGAGAGGAGTGAACCAACTGTGCTCTTGTCTTATCCTCGTTTACCGTGCTCTCTTTACCATTTTACCACTAGGTCTTTATTTGTTACCATGAGGGCATATTGGTCACTCTAATTAACTTGTGCATAACTTTGGTTTTTAAATTTAATTGCTCATTATCTTCTTGATTAGATGCTTAATGATTCTACTTGCTTAGCGTAGATTTCCGTGTCCTTACAATGGGTCTCGCGTGCCCTGCGCCGATTAGCTTCCCGCGCATAAAGGATCGCCTCGCCCGTGATTAACTTCACGCTGAAGTTCTGCATTTATGTTCCTTCTTTCGAGTAGTTTTCTGTATGATGGTTTAGCAATAATGTATATGAGCATCTGTAGGGGCGAACCAAGACTAAAATTTAGAAGATACTAATGAGATAATACCAATATAAGATAAATGAACAAAAGAAAAATCAAATCATTTGAAGGTAAAGGGTGCTAAGCAGGTACCACGGTCCAGCCAGAGAAAAGAGGGTGCAGTCACGACTGATCCCCTGCTAGGTTCACCCCTGAACATCTGTGATTGCATCAGAAAGCAATAATATAAACCATGCGATTGTGTAACTTGCTATATCTCATCTTGCCTCGTCATTCACAGAAGTTCACGCATACATGTCTACTTGTACTTCGTTTCTCAACTGATGTTCAAAACCAAGTGTATCAAGAAGAAAGGCAATTGTAGATCTCATAATCTCACTACGGTCCATTTGCAGCCCAATCACGACGAAGGGATCATACCCGTCGTTGGCACAGTGAAGTCCAACCCGCATCATACCTATCTATACACTGATCATCCAATAAAGGCATGCATGATTTACAGCACATAAAACGGCAGTCAATTTACCCATCCTTCAATATCAAGCTGTATGTCAACACATAAAACCACCTTGGAATCAGCAACTAGCTCCATCAAACTGGTATTAACGCCTAGAATTTCTCTACTGCTAAAATACGATGGATACATCATTTCTTTGAGATGAGGCATAGCCTACTTATTCGTGCCTATGCTATGCTACTCATGTTTATCTGTCAAATTTCTGAACATCCGGTCCTTGGCAGCGGATTAGAAGAATTTCTCATAGTCTGGAGCTGGTTGGCCCCAGACATCCATAAAACCTGAAAGCACAAAAGGGGGGAAAAGAACTTCAGCTCTGTGGGGAAATTGACCCAAATGTCATACAACAAACTCTAAAAACTATGTTAAAAATAACGGGCAAATTATGTGCATGGCTGTAACGGCTGTTACCACCGCTAGTCCAAACATAGATGTCATTTAATATCATAGTTTATGATATATGTTCTCCAGTCTCCACCAATCAGCATTTTAACAGGGAACTTAGTGAGAAAATTCACATAAAAAAACAAAATGATAAATATTTGCAGACAAAAATTACCTTGCTAAAACAACAGCTAAATTGGATGGTGTAGTATGAATAAGGCATGCAGCAGTTCTCATAGATTACCAAGCCATTGAAGAAGCAGATTCCACCAGTGTATTTAATATGACTACTTATCAAGTAATCCTGAATATCTATTTGCCAAGGTGTTGAATATCAGATATGAGTTTGTCATTCATCTCACTAGCACCCCAAAAAATACTGTCCAATATATTCACGTTGGATCTTAATCTAATAAGACTGACAGACAGGTAATATTCCAATGCAAATGCCCAAATATTTTCACATACGAAACAGATATCCAGTAAAATAGATTAAAAAAAGGTTCATTTTCATGCTCTAATTTGGTGGGCAGAGACGGACTCCGAGAGTATAAAAGAAACAGAAGGCAGGAATAGGAGGGGACTAAGATTGATTCCCATCCTGTTGTTTGATTATTTGCGGGGAAAAAAGAGCACAAAAGTTGCCATTTATGGTCAGTGATTTTTCTCTCTCCTATTATCACTCATGCTCTTTCTTTCTCTCCTAAAATTTCTTAACAAGTGAAAAAAAAAATCATATTTGTTTACCACTTCCCTATTTTCTCTTCGTACAAACAGCACATCAGCTTTGATGATTTGTGCAAACACATGAATATTAAGTATATGCAGAGGATTAATTATTTCTCATAGAACATGATACCAAACTTAAAGGTACACTGATGACGACTCAAATGAATGAATCAGATAGATAACTGTGATCACGTCCGCACATTTCACTTAAACAGTATAAGCAAAGCCAGTCAAAACCAAAATTAGGAACAGGGAGGGCTACTGGGCCTAGAACCTAGGCTGAAGCCTAGCCAGCCGGGGTCTGGTTCCGCCACTGAGCGAAACCATGAGTCCATGAGAGATGTCATCTCTTTCTTGTAGTGGAAATCAGCGACCACAGGCATTTAGCCACAATTATCAAGGTGTACAGGACATAAACGGCAATGCTAACCTTAAACAGTTCTCCAAAGCTCCACAATGCGTAGATGTGTTTGTTGAATAATAACCAGTTAGTGTATTTGAATTTAGTGTTACTCTAACCTGATATTTCCCTCCATATTGCACAGAAGTCTTGCTGATTAATGACCAAAAACGTATTTGTAAGTTAGAACTTACGGATATATATTCATTAATACTCAATATATTTGTAAGTATATAGTCAAGTAGAAAGATGCCAAAGGACATCTGAGCAAAGTTGTTGACTCTGTTCTGTTCCAGCTGGAGTGGCCGAAATGTTCCATTCCATTTCCTAGACGCAACAAAAGAGGTTGCATTCGGATTGCCTCAAATTCCGCTTGATACTGGCCATTCCAGCTATATGGTACCAGGGAAAAGTGGACAACTGTCACAGCCTTTTCCTTCTTGGCACATCGACCGACATGGCCCTGCCATCCATGATTCCCACAATACATGTTCCAAGCCTTGTCTTTCCATATTCCATCAAGAATCCCAGTTTATTCCACTGAAACATAGGCCATCTAAAAGGAGACCCCCACTTGTAAGTGATAGGAAATGTCAGGAGGTACAGGGGGGTGTGACGGGCTGCCATGACAGTAAAAGCATATTTGAATTGTGATCCAGTGAGAAGCTCTCATATGGATAACTGAGTCCAGAATACTCACTCCATTACTTATTTGTTGGGCTGTACGGGGCTCTATACATAGGATATGTGACAAATATATAGTCTATATAACATAATATATTTATCTCTCTTTATACCAGATCAGTACACTGGAACATCCCTATATTGGAATGTTTTGTCGCAAAAGACAAACGAATGTAATTGATAACTAATTAACTACGTATCTGAGATTGCAAGGAAAACAGACAATAGGACATGGACACGTAAAGCAGGGAGTTATAACAAATTACAGAAACAGAAAATTAAGTCACATTACCAATATCAGTGAGAGACCCATATATTGGATCATCCATGACGGGGATACCCTGAAAGGGAAAACAAAAACATTAATATATTATCCACGCAGATAATGCAGTCAAAGACTAAATTCTAACTAAATTATTCAGTGGAACTTTACTACAAGGCCTCCATGTGGAAACTAAATAAAAGAACAAGGAAGTCTCACCTCTGAGACGTTGGCACATATTCCAGCCTGAAGATCTGATTGCATTGATGGATAGCATGGTATATCAGCACCGAGGTAATCAGAAATTGCAAGATTGTAGCCATCTTGAATACCAGGAAGATCATCAGTATGTACACCAGGGTTCATCGCGTTATCCATGCTAGAGCATATCATCTCGTTCCTGAATGACAGCACATTATATATTTAAGTGGGAACCCTATGATTCAGTAGACTTAACAAACAGCATTCGATGCGCTAATGCAACAAGGTATCACCCATGAACTATTTGATAGACTTCTTGACACATGGAAACAAATCAGTGAGAAATACAGAGACCAATTTCAAGCGTACCAAATAATTTCTATACAATATGGTACCAACAAAAAGAATGGAATCTATTCAACCAGCATGCTAGACAAGGAAATGGCTGGAGTAGAAGCAACTCACTTTGCTTTTGAAGAATCAAAGTCACCAACTTCAATTGGTGTGTCATCTTCTATATTAATTACTTGAACAGCCTTATTGTCTAATGGAAGTTGGCATAAATCATCTGTACCACTGACATTGCCACCTGCACTAGTTCCAAAATCTTCTTGCTGTTGTTTCTGTTGCTCCGCTGAAGATCCTTCTACAGAACATTGAGCCAACCCAGGATTATTATGCATTGTAGAAACCTTTGTACCACCAACCATGTCAAGATCACATATTTTAAATGAGATCGATTGATCCAACTTTTCTTGCTCCATTTTGATGATAGGTTCAACCCCAACATTAGGAAATAGTTCAGCACCAATGATTTTCCTTTGATCAGACAACTCAATCAAGTCCACATGTTGTGGCAGCATATCAATATCACAAATCTGAGCTCCATCCTTAAATTGCAGCCTTAAGGTATCCTCACGAGAAGACATTGTCCGAGATAGGTCAGTTTCTTGCATTGAGCTATCTTTGTGAGAAGCTGTCAACGGAGATAGGTCTGCCTCTTCGATCAAGCTAGCCTTGTGAGAATAGTTATCTTTGTGAGAAGCTGTCAATGGAGATAGGTCCGTTTCTTCAATCAAGCTATCCTTGTGAGAATCTGTTATAGGAGATAGGTTGGTTTCTTTGACCAAGCTATCCTTGTGAGAATCTGTCAACAGAGATAGATTGGTTTCTTGCATCAAGCCATCCTTGAGAGAAACCGTCAATGGAGATAAGTCGGTTTCTTGCATCAACCTATCCTTCTGAGAAGCCGTCAACGGAGATACATCGGTTTTTTCCTTATATTCCTGGACCACATGGAGTTGTGCATCACTCTTCTCTTCTCTTATATTTTCAGTCACAACTGATGTTTTGTTTTCTTGCAGAAGCATCGGTTCCATTATTTCATTACAGACTCTGCTAGAGCAAGTGTTTTCTTGGTAAATTTGATCTTCTCTGTTGTCTGACTGGTTGTTAGTCAAAGATCCCTCATTTGCTGCTTCATCAACTACCATCTGGGAAGCTTCTCCAGAAGAAACTAGATCAACCGTTTCTCTTTGGACAGATGCTGCATTTCTGCATGCACGCACTGACCTGGGCCTTGTTGGGGCTTTTGCAAAGTCACAGTATTTTAGCAAATTCCTCCTATCGTCATGCAAATCATTCTCCAAATTTGTTGCCTCGTCACCCAAAGCGATACGATCCAAAGCAACCTCACACAAAACTTTGTCATCATCTTCAGCTTTCTCATCCGGAACCTTACCATCAGGCAAAAGCTTTGCCTCTGTCTCCATAACTGCACCAGTAGAAGAATTATTACCATCACCATTAGGGTCTATCCCTTGTTCCACCACCTCCGATTCTGAACTCGATACCTTACTATCCTCCATCTCACCCTCCTCATTCTCACCCTGTACCTCCAGCAGACCATGAACACCCTCCCTAACATCACCACTGGAGCTCAGCGCCTTTGACCTAGTATCCTCCATTTCCAACTCCCCTACAGCCTGCAATATCAATGGCGTTGCCTCCCTCACCCCCTCCATCACACAACTCCTCGCATCATCATTCCCCCCACTGCCCCGCCGCTCCCTCCGGAACCCAGGAGCCCCATCCTCATCTTTATCCTCCTCATAACGCCGCCCGTTCGAACTCGACCTTCCCCTCTCCCGCTCTCTCTCCCTCCCCCCATCCGAATACCCCCTCCTGTACTCCCCATACTTCCTCTTCGCGCTCCCAGTGTAGCTACCACCACTACTGTAATCATCTCTACTACTACTACTAGTGCTGCTATTCCGCCTAGACCGGGTGATAGGGTTGTTGCTACACTCATCCTCGTACCTCCTCCGGCCGTAGAACGCGGGGGGTTCCTGCTGCTGCTGAGGCGGTGGCGGAGGAGGAGCGGCCCACGCGCCGCCGCCGCTGCCGCGTTGCAGCAAGGACGGCGGGAGCACTCCCTTGGACACTAAGTACTCGGCCGCGAGGCGGCCGGCCTCCATGAGCACCTCGTACCTGCGCTGCGGCGGCGGTGGCGGTGCAGGAAGCGGCGCCGGCGGAGGAGGGGCGTACAGCTGCCTGTGACCGCGGGGGTACCCGGCGCCACCGCCGCGGCCGAACGGCTGCGGCGGCAGGCGGCTGCGGCGGTGGTGCTGCATCGCAAAAGTCACGCCTTTCTCGGCGGAATCCACGAGAAACTCACCAAATTTCTGAGGTAAACAACAACAACAACAAAAAGTTACGATTTCTGCAGCTTTATCTTGCGGCGGGAATCGGAAACCCTAGAGGAAAAAATTGCTAACAACTCACAAATCGCAATTAAATCGCCGATCGAGCCATCGAAACGGAACAGTCCACCGATTTGGAGCAGCAATTAGCACCTGCCAATGCTGTTCTTGTTTCTATCTACGATTCCATTATACTATTATCAGTTTGATCAAAGCGAAGCGCAGAAACGGGGAAAAACAAAAACACAAAAAGTAAGATTTTTCAGATTCGAAGGATAGGGTGGTGCTGCCGTTTCTGCTTGGAATTCCGATTTCTACAGCAATAATTTGCTGCTCCGTTTAACAATAAACTGAGCAAAATGGGGGAAAATTAATGGATGACGCTTTTGGTGGGTTCGCAGTGCATCAATCAGTTTTGGATGCAGCGTGAGTGCGCACGTGGATTAATCTGCTGGGGTGTGAGGATTTTTTCTTGGTTGGGTATGTAGTTGACAGGTGGGTCCCACGGCTGGGCTGCATGAGTGGGTGGGGTTATCTTGGACACGTGGCTGTGGTACAGTGGTAGGCACGGAGGAGACTGAGCCTGCCATGTGGGCCATGCTCCATTGAAGCTGAAAAGGATACTCTGAATTGCAGCATCAGCACTTCAATTCACCGCTCAGGAAAATGAACGATTCGGATCACCTTGGAGGAAACAAATTAATTGCACAGAGGACTGAAAAGAGGAAAGGAAGAGGATTCGAATGGGGGATTTTCGTTGTTTTCTAAGAAAGTTTGCGTGCATTCCAAACAGACCATCAATCAAATCGATCTGTGGCTGAATTTTCCTTTTATGATAAGACTTATCGTGAAGTTTTCGTGAAGTTTTTTATTGATGCAGTTACATTATTGATTTATTATAGAATCTAGAGAATCCATGTGGACTACGTAGATAAAGAAATGCAGCTAGCACGTAGTGAGCACAGCACCGGTGATAATTCTCGGAAGGGCGGTCTCCAATGTATACATCCCAAGCAATCCAACCAATGGTGGACGTCAGGAGAGAGCCGGATTCTGAATTTCTGACAGCTTGCAGAGTAGAAAATGGACTGAGTAGCCTGCCAAACATCTCTCTCTCTCTCTGATCTCTCTATGAATTTGGTGCACCTCGTTTAATTCTTCATCGAACCGGGAAAACAGTTCCCTCCCACTTGATTTCAGGCACCTGCAAAATTAAAATCAGAGATGTCGCAAACATGTTTAGGCTTAGCCTGCAGCAACTACGTACGATATGTAGCAGAAGTTCAGATTGCATAATCTTGCTGCACCTTAATTTGATCGAAGCTTTTCATGCAGCAGTGCTGCTTCTGGTATCTGTACCGGTAACTGTCGATCCGTCGTCGTCGTCAGCCTTCCCCGATTCTTTCGGCTTCGCATTAGCTTCGTTGGCAGCGGCCGGAGCAGGACTGCTAGTTGCCGGCGGTACTGGAGGCGGAGTCGTGGCAGAAGCACTTGTGTTAGCCTGGACTACCTTAGCAGAGGCATCTTCTTTAAGGTCACTGACACTTGGAGATGATTTGTCTGGAACGTCAGGCTTTCGTGGAAGCTCAGATGATTGCGGCGCCGCCGGCGATCTTGTCGTGTCGGCGGGGCTTGTGTCGTTGTCTTCCCCGGTAGGTTCCTCATCTACTTTCTCGGACACGCTAGGACGGACTCCCTGTCCTTCCTCGCCTTCTACACAAGAAAGCATGTATTGTTTCCAGATTGAGCAACAACGAGCCAAGGACACACAATGCATTAATTGAATTTAAATTTAAATCTCGCTGTGGATCTCTTCCGAGGAGGCAGACCTGTTCGTGATTTACCGGTGTCACCGTCGTCAACTTTCTTGACCTCGCCGGGAACCTCGGGGGCGTCTCCTCCGTCTTCCTCGGTAGGTGGCTCATCTGGTTCTTCGGCGCCTCCGAGGCTGCCTCCCTGTCCACCTTCGCCTTCTACACAATCAAACATGTATTGTTGCCAGGTTGAGCAACAAGGAGCCAAGAACGCACAATGCATTGATTGAATTTAAATTTAAATCTCGATGTGGATCTCTTCCGAGGAGGCAGGACCTGTTCGTGCTTTACCGGCGTCGCCACTGTCAACTTTATTGACCTCGCCGGGAACCTCGGGGGTGTCTCCTCCGTCTTCCTTGGTAGGTGGCTCATCTGCTTCTTCGACGCCTCCGAGGCTGCCTCCTTGTCCGCCTTCGCCTTCTACACAAGCAAGCATGTATTGTTGCCAGATTGAGCAACAAGGAGCCAAGGAGGCACAATGCATTAATTGAATTTAAATTTAAATCTCGGTGTGGATCTCTTCCGAGGAGGCAGGACCTATTCGTGCTTTACCGGCGTCGCCACTGTCAACTTTATTGACCTCGCCGGGAACCTCGGGGGCGTCTCCTCCGTCTTCCTTGGTAGGTGGCTCATCTGCTTCTTCGACGCCTCCGAGGTTGCCTCCTTGTCCGCCTTCGCCTTCTACACAAGCAAGCATGTGTGGTTGCCAGATTGAGCAACAAGGAGCCAACGACGCACAATGCATTAATTGAATTTAAATTTAAATCTCAGTGTGGATCTCTTCCGAGCAGGCAGGACCTGTTCGTGCTTTACCAGCGTCGCCACCGTCAACTTTCTTGACCTCGCCGGGAACCTCCGGGGCGTCTCCTCCATCTTCCTCCGTAGGTGGCTCATCTGCATCTTCGGCGCCTCCGATGCTGCCTCCCTGTCCGCTTTCTTTGCCTTCTGCTAGAATAAGTAATATCATCGTTAGATTGAAGCACGCTAAGCACAACGAACGAAAGGATCAAAACTACAGTGCTTCACATAGGTGAAGACGGCGAGTTATTAGGTAGTTTACTTTTATTCGCACCACTTTGAGTGCCTTCTCCCTTCTTGCCATCTCCACCGCTTGCCTTCTCCATCAACTTCTTATTGTCGTCCTCCTTCTTGTCCTCCACCCACAACCCGTTCTCATCCAGGGTATAATCTGGGATTTTCATCCTTTCCTTCATAAGTCTAAAGTCTTCCTCTTTTGACTCCTCTTCTTTAACCTTCTCAATCTTCATCACCTTTGGATCCTTAATAACCACCTCCACGGACTTAACATTCTTCAACTTGCCAAGCAGATCGACCCATAGCATATCGAAATGTTTGAGGTATCTCAAGCGCAGCGTCTCGATGCTGTTTTCTTTAGGAAATTCCAGCTCATTGACCTCCCCGCCTCTCACGTAGAGCTTCTTCAGATTCTTGCTCCCGTCGAACCATGGAAGCTTCTTTCCAGGGTAGCACCGGACGTCCAGCTTCTCGAGCTTCGGCGGCAGCACGAGGCTGGTCCAATTTTGGAGAAGTTCTTCCAGCCGTTTCTTTGTCTTCTCGGAAGGCGAGTCGACGACCAAGATGCTCGGCAGCTCGCTCCACGTCACCGTGAGCGAGCGGAGGCCGGCCAGTTGCGCCAGCTGCTTCATCTCGTCCTTGTCGACGTGGGCATCGGTGGCCACGTTGATGCTTAGCTTCCGGAGCTGTTTCAGATGCTTCACGAGGTCTTGCAGCCGGCACGCCTTGCTCCGCGCCGGCCCGACGCTGAAGACGAAGCCTTTGAACACCTGCAGCTCCGAGAGGGAGGTGACCTCCCGGCAGATGTGCTCCAGCATGTAGCACTCGGTGAGGTCCAGGTGGGTTAGCCTCTTGAGGGTCTTGATGGCCTGCGACGCCACCTCGACGAGGTTCTGGCACCCACGCACGTCCAGGATGGCGAGCTGCCGGAGCCGGCAGATCTCAATGGGGAGCCCCTTCAGCCGGGACAGCCCGCGGAGGCTGAGGTACCGGAGATTCTTGAGGCTGCCGATGGCGCTCAACTCCAGCCCCTGCACCTCCATATACGTATCATTGTCGGAGGTCCACCACCGGCCGAGCTGCAGCACCACCAGGTTGTCGGCGAGCTCGGGGAGCGGGAACTCTGGGAGCCGGTACACGTGCGCGCTGACGTTGACGATGACCCTCTTCTTCATTAACTCAGAGCGCACAACTTCTAGCTTACGCTGGTGGTCAGCTTCTTCGAGCTTACGCTGGCGCTCAGCTTCTAGCTCCACAGGACTGGTCTTGACATTCTGTGAGCCCTAGGGCAACAAAGTAGAGATACAACCTAAATCAACACTTGTGCTTCAATACAAATTTTCTTCTGTGCACATTGATGATAACACGAATAAGAGCTCCTTACGAGATCTTTATAGCTCAAAAATAGAAATCAAGGCAAAAGAGTGTCCAGTTTTTGGGCCAAAAGTTTTTTTCCCACCCTTTTCCAAAATCCTATGTAGGGATGATATCTAACAAGCAATAATATGTATAATATCTATCTATCTATTATAGTTATATTATTAAAACAAAGGTAAAAAAATCACTACGTTCGCTCTTAAGGGCTAGAAAGTCCAACGTTAATCAGAGAAAAATATGCACCATATTTTTGTGGGTTTATATTATAAAAATGTAGATTAATCATATATGTACGGGAGTTGTTACAATTGTATAAGGGATACAACTATATTTTCACGATATAGTATCTAGTTGTGTAATTACGCGGAAATTTGACTAGTTTAATTTAAAATAGAGACTGGGATGGTCATTTTGAATCTATACTACCCTTTTTGAAAATGAAAAACTGGTCCAAATCGTTTTAAACGAAATCTATATATCAACCAGTTGTCAACCGCGGTTTTCGGACCTTAGATTGGATTGCTCATTTGGATACAGAGTAATGAAAGTAAGTTGTGTTGGGGAAGAAGGGAAGCATGTCTCAGGAAAGGCAAGAACCATGGCTGCAAAGTTGGACTCTCGGAATGCATAGAGGTCTTGAAGAACCAAGAAAAGGGAATTGAAAAGGAATATACATTAGAGGAGTCGTCACTCGTGCTGGGCCCTGGTTTCATTTCAGGTTGGCGTATAATATATGCAACCTTGTTGTTTCGATTTAAACAACATGATATAGTAGCTAGCTGCGTAATTATGCAGGAAATTTGGCTAGTTTAATTTGAAATAGAGACCGGGATGGTCATTTAGAATCTAGACTACCCTTTTTTAAAAATACATTAGAGGAGTCGTCACTCGTGCTGGGCCCTGGTTTCATTTCAGGGTGGCGTACACGGACGATAGAGAGGAAGATACCTCGGTTGGTGCTGGTTGGCCCTGCGGAGTAGGCGTCTCATTTGTGCCGGGCTTTCGCCGGGCCTTCGACTCGTCCTTGGGCTTGGATAGCCTCTGCAGCCGTTCACGGCAACCCGCCGTGAGGCAGAGGACGTTGGACTTGGGCGTATCGTCCATTTCATCCTGTCAAAGTAGAGATACAACCTCAATCAACACACGAGCTTCAATACAAAATTTCTTCCGTATACAATGATGATAACACGGATAAGAGCACCTTACGAGATCCTTTATAGCTCAAGAATAGGAATCAAGGCAAAAGAGTGTCCAGTTTTCGAGTCATGCTTTTCTTTTTAACAGTTGCACAAATATTAAAGTATGAATGAAAGATAGATAGCGGTTACTTACCCATTCGCTTGCTTTAAGATTTATGCAACTTGTATTGGAAGGGAAAGCACTGATGCTCTTTTGGGCCAAAAGTTTTTTCCACCCTTTTCCAAAATCCTTTTGTATGGATGGTATCTAACAAGCAATAATATGTACAATATCTATCTATCTGCAATAGTATATATGTACAATATCTATCTATCTATAGTTCTATTATTAAAACAAAGGGAAAAAACAGCCCATTTCGCTTTTAAGGGTTAGAAATTCCAATGTTAACTAGAGAAAAATATGCAATGCATATTTTTGGGTCCAGATTATAAAAGTGTAGATTAACCATAAATGTACAAGAGTCGTTACAATTGTATAAGGAATATAACTATATTTCCACGGTAAAGTATCTAGCTACGTAATTACACGGGAAATTCGACTAGTTTAATTTAAAATGGAGACTGGGATGGTCATTTTGAATCTAGACTACCCTTTTTGAAAATGAAAAACTGGTCCAAATCGGTTTTAACCGAAATCTGTATATCAATCAGTTGTCAACCGCGGTTTTTGGACCTTAGATTGGATTGCTCATTTGGATAGAGAGTAATGAAAGCTAGTTGTGTTGGGGAAGAAGGGAAGCATGTCTCAGGAAAAGGCAAGAATCATCGCTGCAAAGTTGGACTCTCGGAATGCGTAGAGGCCTCCAAGAAACAAGAGAAAGGAACTGGAAAGGAATACATTAGAGGAGTCGTGCACTCGTGCTGGGCCCTGGTTTCGTTGCAGGGCTGACGTACACGGTCGGTAGAGAGGAAGATACCTGGGTTGGTGCTGGTTGGCCCTGCGTAGGCGTCGTATTTGTGCCGGACTCGTCCTTGGGCTTGGATCGCCTCTGCAGCCGTTCACGGCAGCCCGCCCTGAGGCAGAGGACGTTGGACTTGGGCTTTCCATCCTGCCAAAGTAGAGATACAACCTCAATCAACACACGTGCTTCAATACATAATTTCTTCCGTGTACAATGACGATAACACGAATAAGAGCGCCGTACGAGACCTTTATAGCTCAAGAATAGAAATCAAGGCAAGAGTGTCCAGTTTTTGGGCCAAAGTTTTTTCCACCCTTTTCCAAAATCCTTATGTATGGATGATATCTAACAAGCAATAATATGTACAATATCTATCTATTTGCAATAATATACACAATAGATAATTGATTATTTGCCACAAAGTTGATGATAATTGATGATTTGCCGTACCCTTTTCTCACTGACATTTGGGCCCTAAGGCCACACGTCAGCGAGACATAGGTGTGGCAAATAATCAAATGTCGCTATGCACAATATCAATCTATCTATTATAGTTATATTATTAAAACAAAGGTAAATAAAAACAACACGTTCGCTCTTTAGGCTAGAAATTCCAACGTTGATCAGAAAAAAATGTATATTTTTGTAGATCCAGATTATAACAATGTAGATTAATCATATAGGTATGAGAATTGTACAATTGTATAAGAAATACAACTATATTTCCATCATCAACATTAGTGTTGTATAATATATGCAACCTTGTTGTTTTGATTTAAACAACATGATATAGTAGCTAGCTGCGTAATTATGCAGGAAATTTGGCTAGTTTAATTTAAAATGGAGACCGGGATGGTCATTTAGAATCTAGACTATATTTTTTTAAAAATGGTCAAGAACTCTAACATTCACTATAGAAGAAGAACAATAGTCGGGAGTGACTCGAACACAGGTGGGCAGACGCGCAACTCAAGTCCCTTGCCAACTGAACACAGGTGGGCAGACGCACAACTCGAGTCCTTTGCCAACTGAGCTAGTTTAGTCCTCTAGACTACCTTTTTGAAAATGAAAAAACTGGTCCAAATCGGTTTAACCGAAATCTAAATATCAACCAGTCGTCAACGACGGTTTTCAGACCTTAGTTGTGTCGGGGAAGAAAGGAAGCCTGTCTTAGGAAAAGGCAAGCAGCATGCCTGCGAAGTTGGGCTCTCGAAATGCACAGAGGCCTTGAAGAAACAAGAAAAATGAGTCGCGCAGTCAAGCTGGGCCCTGGTTTCATTGCAGGGCTGGCGTACAAGGAAGGTAAAAGAGGGAGATACCTGGGGAGTTGGCGTCTTATTTGTGCCGGACTTGCGGCGAGCCTTCGACTCGTCCTTGGGCTTGGATAGCTTTTGCAGCCGTTCACGGTAGGCCGCCGTGAGGCAGAGGACGTCGGAGTTGGGCTGACGCACGTCCGGGTCGCCGTTGTGGTCCAGGTCAGCATTCTTCGCCCTCGCCCTGCGCTTCACCATCCAATGCACCAGCGGGTTCACGCGGCACCCGTGGATCACCCCGCTGCATTGATTCTTGGTCGGCTCGAGGAAGCCGCAGTCGGAAAGCCCCGAGAAGACGCTCTCCGTCGTCTTCGAGATGCTTTCCACGCTGGCGACCTTCCCCAGAGACAGGTTGAACTGCCCGGCCCACCAGTAGGTTACGGTCTGCTTCTTCACCTCTGAGGCGAGCGCGAAGACGGAGAAGGTGAGCAGGCACTGCCGCTTCTCGTTGTCAAGTGCCACGAAGTCAGCTTCGAGCAGCCTAGTGCAAGTTTCCTCGAGGATATTCTCGAGCCGGGCCTGCTCCAGTGGCCACTTCTTGTGCGACTTCTGCTGCTCTTCGGGCGGGTTGTCCCCCTGCGCTGGCATCGACGGTTGCTTGGTGATCTCTTCGAATTTGCCCTTCTTCGACATGCTCACCTCCTCGTCCGGCGCTGGCTTCGACGGCTCCTGTTGCGCCGGTGGCTTGTGCGGGCGATGCCACGACAAGATGGATATGACAAACCTGATCTTCTTTTGGAACATCTTCAGCCAAGAGACACGCGGGTGCTGCGCGCCGTCGGTTGGCGGCTTGTCGGGAGCGTCCCCTTCCGGCCTGACGCCGCTCTTGCGCCGCTCGGTTTGGTGCGCCGGCTTCTTGGGCGGCATCTCCTTCGGCCGTGACGCCGCCGAGGCCTCGGCCTCATCGCGGCGGCGCTTGCTCCCTTCGCCTTTGTCCCTCTGCTGCTGCTGCGGCGGCTGCGGTGGTGGTGCAGGGGGTTGCTTTTCGGCATCGGCCGCCGAGGCCCTCTCCTGGGATGGTGCCCGTGGCGTCCGAGGCTGGCCGGCCACCTCTCCGGTTCCGGTTTGAGGCCATGGCTGGGGCTGTACTTGTGGCTGGGCGGCCGTTTGTGCTGCTGTTTGGTTTTGCGGCGGTGGAGTTGGAACAGGGCCAGGGCCGGCCGTTTCGGTCTGCAGTGGTGGAGGGAGTGTGGTTGCGTGGCCGCCGGCCGTGTCAGCAGTTTCGGTTTGCGGTGGCGGTGGAGGTGGAGAGGGTGCCTCCTGGGCGCCGGCCAGGTCCGTGCCGGGCTCAGCCATGGCGGCCGGCTGCTTCTCGCTGTCTCGGTACAGGGAATCAAGGAGATAGAGGTTAAGTTACATGCGTGTAATCGGATTTTGCAATGCCGCATATGACCGAGCTGCAAGGAGGAGCACTCGCGCTATACATATAGGCGATGGCGGCGCGGTGCCTAGCTTCGTTAATGGATCGAGGTATATACGTGGTCTGTAGAGGTAGGCATCGGGCTAGGCTTTTTTGGCCAGCCCTAGGCACGGAGGACACGACTCGATCCTAAGTCTAGCCTAGCACGAAGTGGGTCATGTCGTACCGGCACGGTTCTGTAGCTCGAGCCTTGTCGGGCCTGCAAACCGGGCACGATCGGCTGCACGGCCCGGCATGTCCGTTTGGGCCCGGTCCGTGCCGACATAGCACGGAGGCACGGAGCAAGCCCGCGGCAGGTAGTTGGCTAGGTGGGTCGTGGGGGAGAGGAGTAGGGCCTCGTTGCGCGGCTGTTGCCTCGTCGTTACAGCCTCGCCTCCCACACTACCTTGCTCGCCGCGCCACGCCCTAGTCCTTGCTGCGCCGCACCCCACCTCGCCAGCGCCACACCGAGCCCCGCCCCGTCATGGCTCGCCTTGCTTATGCCATGACCGCCCACGCCGCTGTCGTGGTGGCCCACGCCCGTGGCCGCTGTGTCCGTCTTGGCGTGACGTCTGTGTGGCCGCCATCCAAAGATTGTGCGTGGTTGCTCCCCATCCACGCTATGGCCACCAGCACTGCTGTGGGGAGGTGGAGGGGTCGGCCTGCATGTCGAGAGCAAGTGGAGGTCGCCCGGGAAGGGAGGCTGGGCGGGGAGGTGAAGGGGAGGGTTGGTCGGGTGGGGAGACGAGGGGTGGGGAGGCTGAGAGGCAAGAAGCTGGGGAGGTGAGGTTGGGCGGGGAGGGGAAGGGGAGGTCAATTGGGCGGGCAGGCGAAGGGCAAGGGGCGGGGAGCCACGAAGGTGAGGGCGTGACCACGTGAAGCCGGGAGGGATAGGGAAGGCGAGGCCGAGCGAGGAGAGAGAGGAAAAAGAAGGGAGAGTGCGGGAGCCGAGGGGAAGAGAGAGAAAAAGAAGGAGAGCCTCAGTGCCTCACGGGCTCGCAATGAGGGGGAAAAGAGGGGGAGAGGGAAAAAGAGAGGGAGAGAGAGGGAAAAGTGGGGGTTTTGTTCGGCGTCGCGTGGTTTTTTCGGGAAAAAGAGACAAAAGATTCGCCCAATGGGAAGATTCGTTCAATTTTCAGAATTTTCCTCCCCTGCAATGTTCAGCGAACGACAAAAATGACAGTGATGTGACACATGAAAAGAAATAAAGTTAATTTTGATGTCCATCCTGTGTGGCTACGCCTGATTGCAATGGGCATTTCAATGGTCATTTTCTCGCTAATCGCCATAAAATTAGCCCGAGCGCTCCCATTTGTTCAGCACTTCAACACATCTCGCTCGCTCTCTCATTTGCCTGATTGCAACGGGCATTTCAACTGTCATTTGCTCGCTAATCGCTATAAAATCAGCCCGAGAACTACTATTTGTTCAGCATTTTAGCACATCTCCCTCGCTCTCTCATTTGCTTAGCACATCTACTTGTTTTCTCATTTGTTCGCTCTGTTTACTCTCTATTTTCTCTCTTTTTTTGCTCTCCCGCTACGAAATAAAATGTTTGGCAAGAACAAGAGTAGGAGAGCACACCGTCGCTCTCTAAGTCCCCCTTTTCAAGATCAAGAGATCGATCCGCGCCAACTCTTCCCTAGCATGAGAAACTATGGCATGGATGACTGTCATTTGGACCATATGTACGATATCAAGGATGCCTCTTACATTCTCAAGGGGCGAGCGTCGGTATCCGTATTGAGTTATGATGGTGCTACATCTATGCATCCGAGACGGGCGCCGGTATCCGGCTCTGGCCTGAGCTCCGATGCCGCTACATCGGTGCATCCGGGGCAGGCGTCCATATTCGTCAGTCGATGGGTGTGGTACTGGTAACATATGGATAGAACTATCGAAATTATAGACGACGCGTGAGATAGTGTATTGTAACATCCCAATTTTTGGATTATTTTAATTTAATATGGATTTTCTGAATTTATTGGATTTTTCTTGGATTTATTAATTATTATTGAATTTGGCCTATTGTGAAAAGTATTTAAAACTATGGAAAGTTTAAACAAAGTTTTACAAAAAATATTTTATTTGAGTTCCAAATGTCTTAAAATATTTTCCAGATTTTTTGGAATTTTTTTTGATATTTTTACTATCTATTTTGGCTTAAACTATTTTCAAAAATTATTTTCAATCAAAAAGCTTTGAACAGTATTGAGCCTAGCCCAGTACTTTGTGTGTTGACTTGGCCCAGTCCAACCCACCACTTGGCCCAATTAGCGAAACCCTAGATCCATGGCCGTTGCTTGCCGATCGTGTGGTTGAGATGTTTCCGCGTTGGGTTGGGGATTCATGGCCGTTGAATTTGATCTAATGGCTATGATTCATCGTGTCGGTTCGGGTTGCTTGAGTTCATGTCCATTGGATGGGCTGTGTGGTCGGTTGGATCTGCACCGCGTCGTGGGGGAAGCGAGGCCGTCCATCATGACGCGTGGCGTTCATCCGGTCATCGTCTCCACCCGGGAATCAGAGTCCGTCGTCGTTGCGAACACAGACTTCTCTGCCATGAAGAACACGGATGCCAACGCTTAAAGCCGTAGGAACCCCCGTTCGAGGATCGTCAGAACACGCCGAATCTGTTGCCCTAGAAATCATCGCCTATGTCGCATCCGTTTTGGAGATCAAGCTTGTTGTTGTTCTTTGCCGCGCCGTTGTCGGGTTTTGCCGTGTTCCACTGCCGTCAAGTGGTCTTCGCCGTGTTTGAGGATAGATTCGAGACCCCCCGCTTCGAGACTCTTCAGATCGGCTAGAAAAACGTCACTGTAGCGCTGCGCCGTTGGTCATCATCTTCATCTCCGGCGAGACCTCGCCGTCCTACGCCACCGACTTTCCTCGCGTGCTCGCAACCGTTCGATTGATTTTGGGTGGACCAGATCATGCCATGCGTCACACACCAGGGCAGCCGTGTTGCTCGCTGACATCATCTCGTGATGTCGTGTTGACCGACGGTCAACTGTCCCATGCGTCGAGTCCACCGTGGACTAGATACGTTCTGTGGACCTAGTCCATACGCTGGGGCCACGCGTTAAGCCGTGATTGGTCTAGATCGGTGCTGACATCATGAATAGATTTTTCAGTATAAATTTAATTCAGGAAATTGATTATTTAATATTTTCTTATTTTCTTATTTAATCAAATCTTTCGAGAGCCCGTTCTCCCTCATACGAGCTCCGATTAAGGCGATTCAAATTTTTAAAAATTTGTAAAATTGAGATCTATTTAATGATGAATTTTATTTGATTTTTATAGTTTGTTTTATCTCTTTTTTAATATTTATTTAGTATTTTCTCTCGTTACGCGTAGACGTTGAAGTGCTCGGAGTGTCTGAGGAGGAATCTTTGAATCAAGACCAAGGTCCAGAATAGGAACAAGAACTTTTCCAAGGCAAGTTGTGCTTTGATCATGTTGAACCCAGTTTTACAAAATTGCTATATTAATTCAAATTATTGCATGTTATTTCATGTGTACAACTGCTTTCAAATAGTTTGGGATTTAGTTAACCTACCCAATTGAATTATACCCTACCTTATCATTTGTATGCCATGATTATTTGTCACCTTAGAATGGTTCATTACTAGTTGGTTAGTATTGAAAATCAACATGGGTTTTTTAGATCGTGTTTAGTATGCTTAGTCATGCCCACATGTAACTCATGATTTGGAATATCAACATAATCTTGATTAATGGAATATAGAATATGTTTATGGAATTGGTGTGTGAGGTGTTGTCATACATTGATGTTGAGTTGTAGTGATGGGGTAGTCAAGCAACGATGTTGACTTGTTGATGGCACGTGGTGCTTGGTAATCAACTAGGGTGGTAATTATTTAGATTGAGGTAAGTGGTAAGGGGCAGTATGCCAAGGTGGGGCAAAAGGGCAAAGGATTTGTGGAAGTCTTGCCTTGGTCATCTTAAGGACTAAACCTTGCAAGCCTTTGAACTAAGTCAAACATGCAACCGCATGTTTGGAATAGGACGGACCTAGCTGATTAATTTACAATGTCTTAGCTTTGGTACTACCAGTAGTGGTGTAGGTCTGACTGAACGATGAAACTCACATAGCGCAAGAGGGGGCCCCAAATTGTGGTAGCCGGTCCCTTCAGTGTTGAAACCTTAGCGGGTATAGTACTGAGCTAAGCCAGAGTACTGTAAAGGCTTTGTCATGATATCTCTGCGACACACCAAAGGAAGTGTGCTAATATCGATTGCACAAAGAGATGATCATATCGTGTGGGTAAAGCGCATAACATATGTAGAGTGTAAAATCTATCTGGATAGCCGTTCTCATGGTATTGAGCAATGCTCGGGGATTACAGTCAAGGGTTAGATTTTATAAACTAAAAATTTGGATGGGAAGGCAGGATGCCATTAAAAAGTTTGGAACATGACTTAGGGTTGGATGCCATATTTATTTGAGAAATGCTGAAAATTACTATTATTGTTATTTGTTTTACTATCCTTTTAATCTACTTATTGTATTCATTTATAAATGCTGCTTAATTACAAAACAACCATGTTAGCCATCCATTGGAATAAGCCTTGCATATAGATATGTTAGAATTGAATTATGTGCATAACTTGTTGAGTGCTTTAAGTACTCGCCCTTGCCAACAATAAACAACCAGTTGAAGAGTCTACACTAGCTTTGGAGGAGGCAAATGTTTAGGGTGTGAGCCTTGTCAGTTGCTTATGGTATATTGAGGGGTCATCTACATTTTTCCATTCCGCTGCAATTTAGTTTTTTAATATTGGTTTAGCCCTACGTGGCATATTCATGTAAGTTGACCATAAGGTCAATCAATAAGTTATAATTAATATATAGTCTTTTATTATGTTTCCACTGTGTATAATTGTGATATTCATCTATGTTGAGGCTATGTGCACTAGCGTAATCTTAGACTAGTGCAATATACACAGAGGGTTTGGATTTGCATATTTTGATCCCGACATGTATGCTATTTATAAATATTATCAATCTATATTATCTATATGTGCATGTGGAGGAACATGTCATCTCAAGTGGCACACAGATGCATACTTAAAAAAGATATCGGCAGGACAGAGACCAGGTGAGGGCGTCCAGACACATCTCAACTTGTAACACCCCAAAATTTTCTTTTCTTGATTTTTATTGTGCTTTTTCTATTTTATTTGAAATTTTCTTGAATTTTAATTATTTCATGTTGTATTTATTTAATTGAGCCACTTTTACTATCTTTGAGTATTCTGAGAAAATTACGAATGATCTTTCTTGGAAACATTTAATTTGAGTTTGGAATATTTAAACTTGAAAATGAACCATTTGCATTTTTCTTGAATTAATCTCAGCTTAATTTGACTTTTCTAAACAATGGAAAGATTTATTTTGATTAATATGTTCCTTAAACAAAAGATTTCCAGTCGTAGTTGGGTTCATTGTGCTTCAAAGAATTTTTCTGTATTTTTGGAGATTTTTCTGAATTTATTTGCTAATTATTTGAATTCCTGGAATTATATTAATTCGGAAATGATTTTAATTTTCTAAAATATCCTCAGGCCGAATCTCCCGCCAGCCCGCTCCTATTCCTTCGGGCGACCAGCGTCGGCTTTGCCTTTAACTCCGCCCGCCCGCTTCGCCGCTTTGTCAATGCTCGCCGCGTGGACGGCCGAGATGACTCCGCGCCGCGCTGCCTCAAACCCTAGCGCGCCCCGCCGTTTGATCTCGATCCGACGTGTTTCGTCGAGCCGCGTGGCTATTCAGTGTGAGCCGTCGAATCTGCGCCTCGTGTGACGTCTGGATGGAGCCACGTCGCCCCGCGCCGCCGCCGTCGCCAGGAAACCCTAGCCGCCGCAATCTCCGAGCGCCGCGTCCGCTGCCGTCTCGGTTTTCGTGATTGGCGCGCCTCCCCAGGCTATTTAAGCCGCCGCCGCACCTTGTCCGAGGTTCGCCTCGTTGCGCTGCCCTTTTTGCCCTAGCACCCGCATCCCGAGCCGCCGCCGTTCGCTCGTGTGAGCTCGCCGAAGTTTGCCGAAGCCTTCGCTGTCGTTTTTCGTCGCTTGCTCCCCGTCCGTTGCGTCTCCGCCGTCACCATTGGTACCCGTGTACTCATCGCACCGAGCCGCTTCGAACGCGCCAGAAGACGTCGCCGGAGATCCTCTGGAGCGCCATTATGCTCGTCGTCTTCCTCGACTTCGGTGAAGAACGCCGCCGTGCCATCGCCGCCGCCCAGGAAGCACCATCGGCCGTCAGATCTGCAACCAGCGGTAAGGATCAAGTCGTGTCGCCTTTTCTATAGTAAACAGCTCTGTCAACCTTAGGCGTTAGATCTTTATCGTGCGGTTCCGATCTCGCCGCGTCATCGTCAGTTGCTTCGCCCGTAGCCGCCGTTGGATCCGCGTCGGTCGGTTCTGATCATGCCACGTGTCCCTGCTGCTGTCGTTGTGGTTGTCAGGTCTGAGCCATCGGATTCAAACCGAACTGTTGGGATGGCACCGCGCACCGGGCCAGTCCCGTGCTGCCGCGTGTCGTGCAAAAATCGAGGCATCGCCGCCGACGGTTTCACTGACGTCACCGCCGTCCGATCTGAAATAAACGGTTGAGATCATCGCCGCCGCGTGTGTTTTTCGCCCCCGTTGGATCTGTGCCACGTGTCATCCATCCAAAGGTGCCACGCGCGTGCTTGCGTCAGCTGGTGCACGGGCACAGTGCCACCAGTTCACCGTGGACTAGCGTCGGCTGTGGATCGCGTCCATACGCCGGTGACGCGTGTCGCACCGTGGTTGTGCCGCGTGTCAGCACCCGATTGGGTCACGTGTCCGATGACGTCAGCATGACGTCATAAATGCTATTTTCCAGTGTAAAAGTAACTCAGTAAATTCGGATTTTCTATTTTCAGCAATTTCAGTATTTATTCCAATCTTTGAATAGTTATATCTTTCGTATTTAAACTCCGATTGAGGTGATTCCAGTTTCTAAAAATTTGTAAAATCATGCTCTATTTAATGATGAATTTTATTTAATTTTTAGAGTTGATATTGCTCTCTATTTTGGGTATTTATTCGCTTTCTCCTTCGTTACGCGTAGGCGTTGTATTGTGCGACGCATCCGAGGAAAATTCGTCGACTCAAGACCAAAGTCCAGGGGAAGAATAAAAGCTTTTCTAAGGCAAGTTGTGCTTTGATCATGTTGAACCCATGTTTACAAAATCGCTATATTGTTTTTACTCTATTGCATATTATTTCAAGTATACAATTGTTTTCAATTTAAATTGGGATTAGCTATGATACCAAATTGATCAATATCCTACCTTGCCAATTGTATGCCATGATATAATTTTCACCCTAGAATGTGGAATTATAGTTGGTTAATATTAATAATCAACATGGGAGGATTTAGACTGTAATAGTTGCTTAGCCATGCCACGTCATCACATGTTCTCGAATCATTGATAACTAATCTTGACTAATGGAATATGGAACGATATTATGAACTTGTGTGTCATGTGTGGTCACACGATGAGATTGAGTTGTGGGGGCGAGAGGATGTCCCGCAACGAGGTTAAATTGTTGAAGGCACATGGTGCTTGGTAATCAACTGGGGTGATCATGTTTTAGATTGATGCAAGTGGCAAGGGGCGAGCATGCCAAGGTGGGCCCGATGGGCAGGGGTATGTGGAAGTCTTGCCTCGATCATCCTAAGGACCTAACCTTGCAAGCCTTTGACCTGTCTTACTTGCGACCACATGTCTGTTATGGGACAGACCTAGATGATTAGGGTTCTAATATCTTTCCTCTGATACCTCGGGGTGACAGTACACGAAAGTGTATCTGTGTGGAGGAGCGTACCTGTGCTACGGCTTAGTGCCCATCCAACGGTGTTGGCCTGTCCTATACTTCGGCTCCGCGTGAGAGGAGTAATAGTGAAGGCAATACCGGAGAGGTTCTTTGGATAAGGTAGAGGTTCCTGAAAGGCTTTGTCATGATTTCTCTGCCGGTACACCAAAGGAAGTGTGCTAATGGCCAGGCACAAAGAGAATATCACGTCGTATGGGTAAAGTGCATAACCTCTGCAGAGTGTATAATCTATTCGAATAGCCGTGCTCGCGGTATTGAGCAATGCTCGGGAATTACAGTCAAGGGTTAGACTTTTGTTAAACAAAACTTATTGGGATGGCAGGATGCCATGGAAAGTGGAATTTGACTTAGGATTGGAAACTTGGTTTACTTGTCAAATGTTGAATCTATCTATTATTATTATTTGTTTTACTGCAATTTCAATCTATTTACTGTATTCTTTTATAAATGCTGCTTTACTGCAAAATAGCCATGATAACCATAACTTTGTACTAAGCCATGCATATAGAATACTAGACTTGCATTCTATGCACAAATTGTTGAGTGCTTTATGTACTCACCCCTTGCAACACACAAAATCATCAGTTGAGGAGAAGACTATAACTTCGAAGGAGGAGAAGTTCCACGAGGAGGCGATTATCTAGGAGTTGAACCTTGTCAGTTGCCTATGGTATATTGATGGGATTCGTCGATGTTCTTCATTCCGCTGCTGTTTATTTATTTTGAGTTGAAGCCACCAAGGCCTCACAAGTGTAAGTTTGACCCTAAGGTTGTTCAATAGTTCTATATTAATAGATGAAATTTTTATTTATTATTCCACTGTGTATGATTGTGATATTTCATCTATGTTGAGACTGTGTGCACTAGCATGATCCTGGACTAGTGCTGAATACACAGAGGGTCTGGATTTGCATATTCGGGTCCCAACACAACTTCAACACCGACGATTCGGTAAGTAAATGGGTATACAACACCGATGTAGCTAGAGACAAAATTACACATTACATAGTTACAGAGGATCTTTCACTTAGAATAATTTTGATAGGATGGTGCAACGTGGTTTTTGCCTACAATACCAACACGTTAGTAGAAGAACAACTACACGTGACATATACGCAATGTACACAAATAAACTAGCAATGTTGAAACAAGCCTTCATGAGAGTTAGTCGTTCCTTTGCCTTGACATCAGATATATGGACTTCATCCCAAGAAAGAGCAGCCTATCTTAGCGCTGTCTGAGAGCATCTAGGCTCCCTATATGTGTAAAATGCTTATTATATAGGTTTTGGTGTTGATGACTAAAAAGGATAATCAGGGTAAATCGAAAATAGTCAGATTTGATGATTAAGGCTAAGGTGTATTTTTCTAGTTTTGGCTTGGGAGTTGATTCAAGTCATATAGTTAAAATCACCGTACTATTGAGAGGGATTATACATAAGAAATGATCTTGGTTCATATGCAAAATCACTAAGATTACTTGGAGCATAGGACTTTTCATTTTTACTCACTCAAAAATCCAGAGCTTTATCTTGATAGCCAAAACAATTTTCTCTGGACCAAATTTCTTTTTACACAAGCGCTCAAAGATCCTAAGTTCAATATTCTAACCGAGCATACAACATGTACGCTGGACCGATATTTTCGGTCCGGCGCTAAGAACCTCCTTCACCGAGCGTATACCATGTACGCCGGACCGACTTTTTCAGTCCGGCGTTGAGAATTCTTCCTTGTTTCTATTCAACCAAGTATAACTATGTTCGTCGGATCAATCTAAATTCTTTCTTATAATTAGTCTGGCATAAGTTATATTCTCACTCCAAATGTAATTCTAGTCTGTGTTAAAATTTATTTTAACCAGAAATATAAAGTCTGATGCAGACCAGAATTCCTTGTGTACGTTGGACCAATTTTTCCGGTCCGGCGCAAACTTATTTCTCTCTGCTTTAACCAGCCGTTTTCCCATGTACGACGGGCCAACATTTTTGGTCCGGCGCAAACGTCATTTGCTGGTACTCAAAAGAAACAAATACATGTGTACTCCGGACCAACTTTTTCGTTCCGACGCAAGCATTGTCTTACTGATATCAAAATCAAGCAATGCATGTATACGATGGACCAATATTTTCGGTCCGGCGTAAATGGGTCAATCTGAGCACAACAATGCTTCTCAATACTATGTACCCTGGACTAAAATTTCCGGTCCGGCGTGTGTGTAGTTTGACTTATGGTTCATACACCATAAAATTCTTGCAAAAAGGTAGCAGTTGACCTACCTCATCTAACCTACCAACCTCCAACGGGTAAATGGCAGGTGTAACGGTTATCTCTGTTCAGGGTCTATATATAGAATGCCTGGGTTCACAAACACTATGAGAGCTTTGCACATTCACATCTTTTGATATCCTGAACATCTTTGACATCAATCAAATCATATACAACTCTTTGATCTTTAGAATTCGTGAGCTTCATTCCATCAAAGAGTTTTGAGCTTCAACTCAGAAAATCACAAAATCTCATTCTAAACATTTAGAGTGCTTGCTCCAAGCTAAGTCTAGTTTGCATCTAGCTACTGAACCAAGAGATAGGGCTTGTGGATAGTATATTACTCTTGGAACTAGCTGTTCCTAGATGGTTGGAGAAGTTGTTGGTGCGACCTATCCAACAGTGATTGTGGAAGGCCACCATTGCTGTAAAAGGTTGAGACTCACCTCACTGGAGTAGTGAAAGAGTCAAGATAGTGGAAAACCAAAAGCTATTGAGATTTGCTGTTTGGTGGAGCAATACTTCTGAGGAAGTGCTCTAACGGGGACGTAGGAGTGATCTCTGAACCTCGGTGGAAAATCTTTGTGTTCTCCTGTGTTTGTTTTTATTGCTCTTTATTCTCTTATAGTTTCTCATTCGAAATTCTCTTTCTTATAAAGTTTTCTTGAACAATTGTTGTTCTGTACTTTTATACTAATTGCTTCTGTTTCCGCTTTTTATTGAGAAAAGTTTTTCGTAATAATTAAAAAGTTTTAAAGTTGCCTATTCACCCTCCTCTTGGCCAACTTGGTCCTTACAAGTGGTATCAGAGTAAGGTTACCCCTTTAAAGCTTAACAGCTTGGGTAAAATGGCCGAGGGAATAGGATCAGCTACAGTAAGTGTAGGAAGGGTTCCTGTTTTTGATGGCAAAAATTATGCTTATTGAAAAATTAGAATGAGGTGTTATCTTGAGGCCGTAAGTTATGATGTGTGGAGGGTTACCAAAAGACCTTTGCCTCCACGGGTCATACCAGAAGAATAATCCTCATCCTCAGAACCTACACCTGGAGAGATAAGGAATTTGCAGTTTGATTCTCAGGCTAGAAATGCTATCTTTTCATGCCTCAGTGTTGAAGTTTTTGATAGAGTCAGTAATTTGTCAACTGCCTATGATATATGGACGACTCTTCAAGAAATTCATGAGGGTACCTCTGATGTAAAAGAGGAAAGATATTTTGTTGTTAGGGGAAAATTTGATCAGTTCAAAATGCTCCCTCATGAAAATGCTAATGATATGTTCTCTAGATTAAACCCCATTATAAATGAGCTTAAAGGTCTAGGAACTAAAATTGATGATGTTGAAGCATGCAGGAAAATGATCAGGGTTCTACCTAGAGCCTATCACAGCCTAATCACTTATCTATCCAATAGTGGTGATCTGAAAAAGCTCACACCCACTGAACTATTGGGCAAGATATCAGCACATGAGCTTACCTTGAGTGATGAAGTTGAAACCAAGAAGAAATCTATTGCTCTCAAGGCCAAAGAAAAGATTCAAGACTCTTCTGATGATGAAGAAGAAGAAGAAGATACATGCTATGAAGAGGATGTAAGAAAATTGGCATTACTCATGAGATCAGCAAACAAAATCATGAGAAGGGTAAATGTCAAAGGTAAATCCTCTAACCACTTCTCAAAAAGAAACCCTTTCTCTAACATTATCTGCTTTGAGTGCAATGAGAAAGGACACATAGCTGCCCGATGCCCTAACAAAAGCAACAAAAAGGGCAAGAGCAAAAGCAAAGATGACAATGATGAAGAAAAAGCTCACGGAAGCTATAAGAGAAGTTATCACAAGAAGAGCTACTCCAAGAAACATTGGAGAAGAGGGAAGAAGGAGGCACACATTGGTGAATGGATCACTGATGAAGAAAATTCAAGCGAAGAATCCTCCTCCTCCTCAGATGAAGAAGAGCCAAGGCCCAAGGGACTAGCAGGGCTTGCTCTGGATGAATCTACACCACCTTCACCTTCAGCTTCCTTACCTCCGTGCCTAATGGCCAAAAATGATGAAGATAAGGTAAATGATTCACCTTCGTATGAAGAGCTTGTAGAGATTATTAAGGAACTCAATAATGCTCTATATGTTAAATCTGGTAAAGACAGAGCTCTTAAGAAAAATAATATTAGCTTGATAAATAAAGTTGATACTCTTGAATCTGACATCAAGCTCATGCATGAAAAATATGATGTGCTACAAATTAGTCAAAATAAGCTTATAGATAAACATGAAGAACTTTCACATGCTCATTCTGTACTAAATTCCGATCATATTCTTCTTATTAACTCACATGATTCTTTGAAAATACACATATACAACTATTTAAAGATCATGATGAATTGCTTGATAAATACTATGAGCTAGAAATTGACAATGAAATGCAAACTAGCAAATCAAAAAAAAATTCATCCTGCAATATTTCAGTTAACTGTGATTTGCTATCTCATGAAATGATTTTTCCAAGCTCACCTAGCATATGTAGTAAAAGTTGTAAAAATGCTATGCATGCTAAAGAACTTATGACTGAAAACAATGAGCTAAAATCCAAGATAGCAAAATTTGACAAAGGATTAGAAAAATGCTTCCTTGGCAGTGCTACTCTTGATAAAATTCTTGGTGAGCAAAAGGTTGTTCTGGGTAAAAAGGGACTAGGTTATAAAGCGAAATCTATGCCCAAAAGGAATGAACAGCCAAAACTCAAGATAAACTTTGTCAAGAGTAGAACTCAATGTTATTATTGTCATAACTACAATCATGCTTCTATAAATTGCAAGTTTGCCTGTGCTTCAAATGCTAAAGTTAACAGAAGATGCATGGTTGATGCACATTATATGCTGTTTAAGGATTTTTGGGGTAAAATGAATGTCAAATATGTTGGCCCCTCTAATCTGGATAAAAATCTCAACGCTATTTGGGTGTCTAAGTCCTTACTCACAAATCCTTTTGGCCCCAAAGTTGTTCAGACTAACACTAATGAACCTAAAAGCATTTGGGTACCTAAAATGAAGAAATGAACATTCTTTTAGGTAAATTATAATAGTGGCGGTCAGCACTGGGTTATCGACAGTGGCTGTACACAACACATGACCGGCACCTCAAGAATGTTCAGTTCAGTTGAAAAGGAAAAGGATTCATGTCACAAAATCACTTTTAGAGATAACAGTAAAAGAAAGGTAAAGGGAATTTGTAAAATTGCTATCTCAAATGATCACTCTATTGAGAATGTATTACTTGTTGATTCTTTAAATTTCAATCTTTTGTCTGTTGCTCAACTCTGTGATCTAGGTTTTCATTGTATTTTTTCAAGTGATGAAGTAACAGTTCTTGACAAAAATGAGAAGCTTATTTTTAAGGGTTTCAGATTTCAAAATCTCCACCTTGTTGACTTTAACTCTAATTCCTCATGCATCTCAACTTGTCTGCTTGCTAAAGTTTCACATAGTTGGCTTTGGCACAGAAGACTTGGGTATGTAGGTATGTCTAATCTTAAAAAGCTTTTCAAAAATGAGATAGTAGTGGGCCTAAAAGATGTTAAATTTGAAAAGGATAAACTATGTAGTGCTTGCCAAGCTGGCAAGCAAGTAGCTAACTCTCATCCTGCTAAAAATATTATGTCCACTACTAGGCCCCTGGAACTTTTGCACATGGATGTTTTTGGTCCTACCTCATATGCAAGTATAGGTGGCAACTCATACTGTCTTGTAATTGTGGATGATTTCTCTAGATTCACATGGGTATTCTTTTGCCAAATAAAAGTGAAGTTGGTAGAATATTTAAAACTTTTGCAAAAAGAGCTCAAAATGAATTTGACTGTCCTATTAGGAAGATCAGGAGTGACAATGGATCTGAATTTGTCAATACTAACATTGTTGAATTCTGTGATGAGTTAGGTATAAAGCATGAACTTTCAGCCACATACACTCCTCAACAGAATGGTGTGGTTGAAAGGAAAAATAGAACTCTCATAGAAATGGCAAGGACAATGTTGGATGAATACAATACCTCTGATGCTTTCTGGGCAGAAGCTATCAATATTGCATGTCATGCTATCAATATGCTCTATCTTCACCGACTTCTCAACAAGACTTCATATGAGCTTCTGGTAGGAAGAAAACTCAATATCTCATATTTTCGTGTGTTTGGATGCAAGGTATATATCTATAAAAAGAGAACACATTTAGGAAAAATTCAAAAGAGATGTGACACAGGTATCATGCTAGGTTATTCTTCTAAATCTAAAGTTTATGGAGTGTTCAATAATACAACCAGGCTAGTTGAAGAAACCTATAATGTTAAATTTGATGAATCTAATGTCTCACAAGGTGAGCATGAGAATCTAGCTGATGTAGGTGAAGAAGCCCTAAAAGAATCCATGAAGAAAATGGAAATTGGTGAGATCAAGCCCAAAGAGGATAAAGATGATCTACCACAAATGTCCACGATACCTCAGGATGGATCACAACTTGAAGATGATGAGAAGAAGGACGAAGGACTGAACTTCATAAAGAGCCATCACACCATAACAAAGGATCATCTTGTAGATCAAATCATTGGTGAATTTAGTAAGGGTGTTCAAACTCGTTCTAAACAAGCATCTTTTTGTGAACATTATTCTTTTGTTTCATGTGTTGAGCCCAGAAATATAGATGAAGCTTTGAAGGATGCTGATTGGATTGTGGCAATGGAAGAAGAGCTCAACAATTTTGAAAGAAACAAAGTCTGGAGCTCAGTAGAAAGACCCTCAGATCATAATGTCATTGGAACAAAGTGGGTCTTCAGAAATAAACAAGATGAAAATGGTGTGATTACACGAAATAAAGCAAGGCTAGTGGCTCAAGGATACTCTCAAGTTGAAGGTTTGGATTATGGAGAAACTTATGCACCTGTAGCTCGACTTGAAGCCATACGGTTCCTTTTAGCCTTTGCATGTCATTTCAATATTACTTTTTTTCAAATGGACATTAAAAGTGCTTTTCTTAATGGTATCATTGAAGAAACTGTCTATGTTGAACAACCTCCTGGTTTTGAACATATGAAAATTTTCAATCATGTATATAAGTTATCTAAGGCACTATATGGTTTGAAACAAGCCCTTAGGGCATGGTATGAGCGCCTTAGAGACTCTTTACTAGAAAAAATTTCAAAATTGGAAAGGTTGATCCAACATTATTTCTAAGAGACTTCAATGGTACATTAATGATTTGCCAAATATATGTTGATGATATTATCTTTGGAAGTACTAATATGTCTCTATGCAAAGAATTCAGCAATCAAATGTCTAAAGAATTTGAAATGTCAATGATGGGAGAGCTTACATTCTTTTTGGGATTTCAAGTCAAACAATTGAAGGAAGGGACTTTCATCTCACAAGAGAAGTACACTAAAGACCTTCTCAATCGCTTTAAATCCAGAAGAATGCAAGCCTCCTAAAACTCCTATGGCAACCAATACACATCTTGATCAAGATGTGGGAGGTAAGTCTATTGATCAAAAGCTATATAGATCCATGATAGGTTCTTTACTTTATTTGACAGCATCTAGGCCAGATATCATGTTTATTGTATGCATGTGTGCTAGATTTCAAGCTGCACCTAAAGAAGTACATCTTAGTGCAGTAAAAAGGATTTTCAGATACTTAAAGCATACTCCTTGTTTTGGCTTATGGTACCCAAAAGGTGCTTCTTTTGAACTTCTTGGATACTCAGATTCTGATTATGCCGGTTGCAAAGTTGATCGAAAAAGCACCTCTGGGGGTTGTTATTTGCTTGGAAGATCTTTAGTGTCTTGGTGTTCAAAAAAACAAAATTCAGTAGCACTATCAACTGCTGAAGCTGAGTATGTTGCTGCAGGCAGTTGTTGTGCCCAAATTCTTTTTATTAAACAAACCTTTTGGACTATGGTATTAAGTTTGAAAATGTGCCTCTATTATATGATAATGAAAGTGCAGTGAAAATAGCCAACAATCCGGTCCAGCACTCCAGAACTAAGCATATTGAAATAAGGCATCACTTCATACGCGATCGTGTTGCCAAAAATGATATTATGCTTAGTCATATAAGAACTGAGGATCAATTAGCTGATATTTTCACTAAACCACTTGATGAGGCCAGATTTTCAAAGTTAAGAAATGAACTAAATATTCTTGCCTCTTCAAACATTGTTTGATTCTTTCAAAGATCACACTAAGGGGGAGTCAAGTTTGCTTGTCATGCATATCTTGCTATCCGTGCATGATCAAAAGAAATTACTAGTGCTGAATAATATTAAAACTATATTATAAAATTAAATATGTTCACTTAAAAAACTAATAGTCATAAAGTTGCTGCTAAAAGCCTTCTCTCTCTCTCTATTACTATACTATGCTTTCCTAAAACACAGTAATTAGGATAAAAAAGTTTTAGAAGAAAAATACTTATGTAAATAAGAGCTTTTGAAAACCTAAAATTATTCAGCACCTGAGTTCTCTTCTCTTAAGCTTGAGTTAATCATACTCATGCTCTTATGAAAATTAAGGCTCATACATTTTCATTTGCAATCCAACATCTCCTGAATTTATTGGTTGATGAATATACCTTAAGATTATTCTAAGATCCCTAGAAATTATTGTGTGTTATTCTTAAAAGAGAGATCTCAGAAAATCTTTAAGAAATTAGTTATATCTGTATTTTCAAGTATCATGGACAGCTGGCCAAACCGAACCGAGAGCTTTCCAACTACGGCGGACCAAGTGTGTCTTATACGGACATGGTCCGGCGCAGATGAAAAACCATCCGAAATCGGTCCGGCGCAGTTAAGAGCTTTCAGATTTAACTAGAAAGGCTGTCCAAGGCTTGTACGTCGATAACTCTGTCTTCTAAGCACTTATCTTTTTCAAAACGTGTTCATCTCAAAACTCTAAAAGATCTTACCCTTGCTATTCTCGTCAAAATATTTCCTATTCTTAGGACTTATCTGTGCTAATCCTATCCGATTTTGGTAACCTTGTTTCTTGGATTCTCTGTTTCCAACCCCACCATAAAGAGACTTCCTTCAAAACCGGACAGTTGCAGTCAGCTCTTTTTCAATGTGTTGTCCGTACTCAAAACTGCTGCAATAACTTCCTTATTTTACTCCTCGCATTGAGCGCTACTTAAAACCTCATCTTCCTCAGAAGTTCCTTAAGCTCTTTGATCTCCAAATCTTCTCGCAAGATTGTGATGGGAAACGCGGTATGCTACGCTAGCACAAAAAAAAAACTACCGCGCAACCAGAAAGCTACTCGCAAGAAGGGGATCATAGATAAGATTACCACTAGGCGCGATTGCGCGAATCCTTCGTGCGTCGATGTAGTGGTTCGTCCTCGCCGCGATCGTTGCGTCGATGTAGTGGATCGTCCTCGCCGCCGTGGATCGTCCTCCCACGCCGCGCGCAGCGTCACCGCATGAGTCCACACGTCCGAGATGGAACGCCGTGCGTCGTGTGCAAGCACCTAGTCGCTCGGCGAGGCGCGAGAGGAGGAGGCTAGGGTTTCAAGTGAATCAAACCTAAACCGTGGAAAGCACACACCGCGCCCTCCTCCTCCCCTCCTTATATAGCCACGAGATGAAACCCTAAACCAGGGCCCACCAAATGCTAAGCCCACGAGGTTCATTAATTACGGATCAATCCAAATTAATGCGTCCCACCCATTAAGTGTGTGACCTGCGGGTTCACATACGTTTGGACATGGATTCGAAAACTCCTTTTCAATCCAATAGTTGGTAGCGGCTTCTTGCAAAGTATGCCAACTCCCAAACATCTTGTGATCAAATCGAAAGAACCTATCAAAAGAACTCATGTAATAATCCCTTTGCCAAGTATATGAAGATTGATCTCAAGGCGAGAAGCATGTCATCCTTTGATGATTCAATCCATCTCTCGTATCCGTGATATATTAATAAGTTGTGATTGACTCTCAATCACGGCATGGCCATGCACTTTCTTAATCATATCACACGAGTGGCCTTGTCATATATCTCCGTTTCATTGGAGTGGCAAATTCCATCTTATTGCTCACTTCCTCTGCACGTTTGATAGTAAACATGAAAGCTACCTTTATAACTATCCGGTTAGGAAGTAGTGTTTGATAGCCCCAAGGAAAACTATTACACATGTAGGAATATGACAATCTCGGTCTAAGGATCATACATCTTCTAGGTATGAGATACACCGATGACACATAAGAATGAAACATTCTCGCGATGTCCCATAGCGGGTCTATCTAACCCATGTTCTTCAACATGGTCCACAATGTAGAGATGATATCTCCATATCCCATGATCTATGAAGCATGATCATCGATCACTACATGTGCTGATCTATTCATCGTAGTCCTATACGATGATATCTGATCAGAGATATTTATCGAATTACATCATTAAGTAAAGAGCTTCATAATCAAGTCACATACTTGTTGATCAATACAATGATATACATTCATTGGACCAATAATCATATTATTATTCATAAACATAGTCATGTTACAATCATCTAAATGATTGCCTCAAGGGCATAACACTAACAGATTGTTCGTGAGCACAAAACCCTCTACTTACCGAAGCTCATCCTGACCAGGTGATTGACGACGGTATCTCTGTGTGCTCACAGCAAGGCATTGCGTTTAGGGTTCTGTAAGTTCTTCAATCTTTATATCTTATCTTTGCTTAGACTAAAACCCTAAGTTAGAAATCATCTCTTAAGGTCTTCTCCTTGTTCTCTAGGGTGTTCTTCAGTTCCTGCATTTTGCATTGTCAATAAAACAGCCTGCTTGTCTGTCAACCGAATAAGCTCAGTTTTTCTGCTTGATAAAGAAGCCTTAGTCAAGATGAGTTCCCAGAATCTAGACAAAAGAGATCTTTTTGGAAAAATTGCTGATAAAGTCAAAGGGAAAAAGAAAGCCAAACAGACAGATTCAGTCAATCCTAGCAGTCTAGTGGTGTAGTGTAAAAAGTAACTACTAAACCATCAAAAAGAGGAAAACAACCAGTGCAACATGATTCAACCTCTTCTTCAGATGACAATGATTACCAACCAAATGCAAACATATCCTCTGATGAAGAAATATAACTTGGTAGTGAAATTGACATGATTTGTGGGCATGAGCTAGCTGTTTTAGGTGGAAAGAAACTAAGAGCTGCTAGATTGGTGCCTGAAAGGATCTGGTTTCCTTTTGATAGACCTTCTTTTAATGAGCAATTCATCACCACATTCCAGAGAAATATATATATGGGCTACAAATACAGGAAAAATAAGAATGGTAAACTTCTGTCAACACTATGCAAGCATCAATTTGTTGACTGGAACCAGATTAGCTCTGTCTTAGGATCAAACAGAATTCTAGATTGTGTAAGGTCAACTCCTGGGCTTGCAACTCTTATGTCTTCTGTTAGGCCATCTTGGAATGAAAACAGAATTATGGAATTATATGCATCTGTGTTAGTGAACAAAAATAGGCATTATATTCTGTTTACTACTGATGGAAATAAGAGAAAAGTGAGATCACCTCAGTTTGAAGCTTCTATTGGAGCCTCAAGTTCTTTGCTAAACAGAACTAGGATTCATGATAGGTTGTTTCCTGGAAATAGATGGAGGCAGATTGGTGATATGCCTGACTTGCAAGTATCTGCTCACATCTACAGAAATATCCATGAGGCTGGATTTAATGCTAATAGGGTATATTGTTTAACTGCTGAAGCCAAGGCTCTGCTCCTAATTCTTAGACACACAATTTACCCTAAGTCTGGATACAAGGAGGGAGTAACTCCATGTTTTGCTTGGTTGCTGCATCTAATTCTGTCAAGACAACCCATTGATCTGACAGATTACATCTTTGGAAAGATGGAAGAAGCTATTTACAGAAAAATGGGCAGTCCTCTTCCTTTTGCCATGCAAATCACTCAAATGTTATTGGCTCAAGGGATCATCTCTCAGCTTGAGAGGGACAGGGATTTCAATTCTAGACCTAAGCAATACAAAATACCCAAGCCAGTTGCTCAAGATGAAAGGCCAGCTAGAATTTCTACTCTACTACCAGTAATTCATGAGCCAAGTGCTCAAGAAGGCACTGAGGTACATGGAAGTTCAGATGATGATAATAGAGCTCCAAGTCATAGCTATCATACTCAGGAATATATTTTTCCAGTTCCCAACTTTCCACATACTCCTCAGAAACCTTGAACTACAGCTTTGAACATCATAGTCAGCAAAGGTTTGGACAATCTGAGCACACTGAAGTTTATGTTAGCTCAGAATCTCATCATGAAGATGAAGAAGTGCACATATTGCAAGAACTAGCAACTGCAGCTAGGTTCATGGAGTCACAGAGATTTCCATCAACAACCCATAAACATGAAGCAGGTGGCTCTAGGCATCCTCAAGTTAATGTGCCAACTGTTTCTCAGCATTCAAAAGAAGACTCTCATTATTCCCATTTTGCTGAACCTGAGTCCACTCATGATTTTGGTCAACAACCATCTTGGTGGGACTCTCAGTCAGGTTGGTTCACTACTTTTGAGCAACAATACAATTCAGACCTCAGACATGCCCAAGAAAACTTTGAAGAAGAAAGAAGATTGGCAGCACAAAGACAAGTGAGCAAATGGCAGACAATTAACAGCAGCAAGAGATGCTGCAAAAGATCTATCAAGACCAAGCAAGCCTCAGAGATGAAACTTATAAAAGGTTTGATATGATCAGAGGAAATCAATGGGATATGAGGAAATGGTTAGGTGAGATCAAGACGAGGCGGTAATCAAGGACAGAATGTATGATCTGAACCAAAAGCAAAATGCTCAAGATGCAAAGATTGACAAGTTTGCTCAAACTGTGTACAAGAACTTTGAGAAGTCCGGCAGTTGTTTGGATTGGCAAGGGGATATGCTTGATTATCTACGAGATTACTCTGAAGATGCTAGAAATAACTTGGTGTCTAATCAGAAACAACTTACACAAATCTTGTTGGATAAGTCTGAAGAAACTCAAGAGCTGATCAGAGATGTCCAGCATGATTTCAGCGAACTCACATTCAACCCTCAGCCTGGTGATCCTGATTATCCTAGCTGGCATGATCAAGCCATGGCAACTCCACATTCTGACAAAGACCAAGAGCAATCATCTCCTTCTCCTCCAAGAAGAAGCACAAGTTCCAGGATGTCAAGCATGCTGAAAAGGACTTTCTCAAAACACAAGAAGTAACGTTTTTGGCTATTGATGCCAAAGGGGGAGAAGAATAGTAGAAGAAAAGTATATATTTAAGGGGAGAAGAATAGTATATACCCCTATCTTAGTAATCTAAAGCTTGCTATCTAAAGAGTTTGTTATATAGAAACTCAAATCTTTCATGGACTTTGCTTTATGCACTTGCTTTTCTTGAATTTATTGAAAAACCTATTCTGAATGTTTCTGATGTTGCATCATGTGTTCAATTAAAATTTATCTCATGCATTCATTCAGGGGGAGTATAAAATATTTGAGTTATTTGTTCTATCAGACTAACTTGTATCTGCAGGATAAGTAATCCTATTATAGCTCTGAGCAGTATATCAAAGACATTGTCATCAATCACCAAAAAAGGGGAGATTGAGAGCATCTAGGCTCCCTATTTGTGTAAAATGCTTATTATATAGGTTTTGGTGTTGATGACTAAAAAGGATACTCAGTGTAAATCAAAAATAGTCAGATTTGATGATAAAGGCTAAGGTGTATTTCTAGTTTTGGCTTGGGAGTTGATTCAAGTCATATAGTTAAAATCACCGTACTATTAAGAGGGATTATACATAAGAAATTATCTTGGTTCATATGCAAAATCACTAAGATTACTTGGAGCATAGGACTTTTCATTTTTACTCACTCAAAAATCCAGAGCTTTATCTTAATAGCCAAAACAATTCTCTCTGGACCAAATTTGTTTTTACACAAGCGCTCAAAGATCCTAAGTTCAATATTCTAACCGAGCATACAACATGTACGCCGGACCGATATATTCGGTCCGGCGCTAAGAACCTCCTTCACCGAGCGTATTCCATGTACGCCGGACCGACTTTTTCAGTCTGGCATTGAGAATTCTTCCTTGTTTCTATTCAACCAAGTATAACTATGTTCGTCGGACCAATCTAAATTCTTTCTTATAATTAGTCCGGCATAAGTTATATTCTCACTCCAAATGTAATTGTAGTCTGTGTTAAAATTTATTTTAACCAGAAATATAAAGTTTGATGCAGACCAGAATTCCTTGTGTATGTTGGACCAATTTTTCCGGTCCGGCGCAAATTTGTTTCTCTCTGTTTTAACTAGCCGTTTTCCCATGTACGACGGACCAACTTTTTTGGTCCGGCGCAAACGTCATTTGTTGGTACTCAAAAGAAACAAATACATGTGTACTCCGGACCAACTTTTTTGGTCCGGCGCAAGCATTGTCTTACTGATATCAAAATCAAGCAATGCATGTATACGACGGACCAATATTTTCTGTCCGGCTTAAATGGGTCATTCTAAGCACAACAATGCTTCTCAATACTATGTACCCCGGACTAAAATTTCCGGTCCGGCGTGTGTGTAGTTTGACTTATGGTTCATACACCATAAGATTCTTGCAAAACGGTAGCAGTTGACCTACCCCATCTAACCTACCAACCTCCAACGGGCAAATGGCATGTGTAACGGTTATCTCTGTTCAGGGTCTATATATAGAATGCCTGGGTTCACAAACACTATGAGAGCTTTGCATATTCACATCTTTTGATATCCTGAACATCTTTGACATCAATCAAATCATATACAACTCTTTGATCTTTAGAATTCCTGAGCTTCATTCCATCAAAGAGTTTTGAGCTTCAACTCAGAAAATCACAAATTCTCATTCTAAACATTTAGAGTGCTTGCTCCAAGCTAAGTCTAGTTTGCATCTAGCTACTGAACCAAGAGACAGGGCTTGTGGATAGTCTATTTCTCTTGGAACTAGCTGTTCCTAGACGGTTGGAGAAGTTGTTGGTGCGACCTATCCAACAGTGATTGTGGAAGGCCACCATTGCTGTGAAAGGTTGAGACTCACCTCACTGGAGTAGTGAAAGAGTCAAGATAGTGGAGAACCAAAAGCTATTGAGATTGGCTGTTTGGTAGAGCAATACTTCTGAGGAAGTGCTCTAACGGGGACGTAGGAGTGATCTCTGAACCTCAGTGGAAAATCTTTGTGTTCTCCTGTGTTTGTTTTTATTGCTCTTTATTCTCTTATAGTTTCTCATTCGAAATTTTCTTTCTTACAAAGTTTTCTTGAAAAAGTGTTGTTCTGTACTTTTATACTAATTGCTTCCGTTTCTGCTTTTTATTGAGAAAAGTTTTTCGTAATAATTAAAAAGTTTTAAAGTTGCCTATTGACCCCCCTCTTGGCCAACTTGGTCCTTACACTGTTGCACAATACTTGGACGACGAATACGTCCTAAACAAAAGAGTCATAGGGTTTAGGCCAATCGATAAGGCACACACCAGAGAAGCTATCACTAACCGTGTACTTGAGGTTATTACTAACTTTTACATAGAAAATAGAATTATTTCCATCACTCTTGACAATGCATTAGCTAACACGACGGCTATAGAGCATCTCTCACTGCACTTGAAGACTTATGTTAGAGATTTCGTACTCCACCAGAGATGGGTATGTCATATCATTAATCTCGTTGTGTAGGCAAGTTGGATATAATGAAACCTAGCTTGAACAACATACGTGATGCTATCAATTTTATTATAGGTTCAATTGTAAGGTTCGCCTAGTTCTCAGTGTACTGCAGGGCCAACAATAAGCTACTAAAAAGATTGAATCTTCATATGAAGGTTAGATGGAAATCTACGTATACTATGCTTGAGTGGTGCAAGAGTATGAGCACATTATCACCATCTTCGTCAATTGCAATAATGGTATGTTGTTGGTTTATGATGTGGATTGAGAGGTTGTCCGTTATTTTCATCAATTTTTAGAAAATTTTTACAATGCAACCAACATGTTATCCTGTGTGTACTACCTAACTTCTTACTTAGTCATCGAGTGGATTTGGAATATTGCTAACAATTTTAAAGAAAACAAAGATAATTGTATTTTACAACCAATTATAGAACCAATGAAGAAAAAAAATTCAAATATTTTTAGGCTATTCCATATCTATATTGTTTTGGTACTATTCTAGATCCTTGGAGAAAATTATCTGATTTGCAGGGCGCCTTCGAGGGAATAGGTGAAGCATTCGATTTTGATTTTTCTGAGGCACATACTAATGTTTATAACCAGTTTTTCAGAGTTTTTGACAAATATTATGAAAAGTTTGGCAGTAGAAGTGAAATAAGAAGATCTATCCCGACAACGCAACAAGCACGAGGCAGTTCGACCGCTTCAAATATATGGAAGAGCTAAAAGGTAAGGCATCTAGTTCGTCTTCCGAAACGCGAAGCAGGTCGCAATGGAATCCACGGGCAGATATCAACCACTAACTTGAGACACCTTTCATGGAGAGCGAGTTTGACATGGACGAGGACAACCGACTCAGCTTGCTCTTGTGGTGGAAGAATCACAAAGCTATTTATCATGTGCTATCGCATTTTGCATGGGACGTACTTATATTTTCGGCGTACAATCGACTCTGGCTCCCTTCCTCTCGTTGCAATAATGCAAATAGGACGGCCCTGTGCCAGCACGGTACGAAGCAGGAATGAAGCGTAAATGGATCACGCCTGGGCTTGCTGAATATGAGCAGGACTGGCATGGCACGGCGAGCATGATGGGCCGTCCTGGCTCGACACAGTTCAAGTATGAAATATGATGAGCCTGTGCTGGACCGGTCCGGCACGGCACGACGTCCACCACTGCTAGCTACCTAAGCTCATCGACGTAGCTTAAAAGCTGCATGCATATGCTTGCTTCCTCCACAGGGTAGCTTCTTCTTCCTTTTGCCAACATGCATGATTATCTCGGCGTTTTTTCAGCCAATTCGGTTTTTTAAAAAAAGTCGCAGGTGGTTGTTATAGGCATCCGTAAGGCTGTGCAACCAACAGATCACAAAATTAAATCTTGAAAAATCCACGATAGACCCCACCTAGCATTAAGTTTGTGCGTCCCTGAACCACTGGTTTTGTAACTGGCATTTTCCACTATTCAACGTTTCAATTTGCTATATGTTGAACATGAACAATATCTTACCTCTTATAGCGCAAGAGGTTGCCGTTAGGGTTCAAAAAACCGTCAAAAACCGGTCGGTTTTCGCGAAAACTGCCCGTACCGAGCCGGTTCGGTAATTAAAACCGTTCGGAAAACCGGCCAGATGAATAGTAAATTTAAAAAATTTGAAGAAATTTAGCAAAAAGTGTTAAAAAACTTTGAAATTTTTTTTATGCGTTCCTGAGGTAATCCTAATTATTATATAAAATTTTCAGATTATTATCAGATATGTACATTTTTTACAAAATCTGACAGTGATACTGTCACAATATATGCTCTTTAGTTTTTTATTTTCTAGGGGCAACAAATGAAGTCTAATATTTATTAAACTTTTTTTGTGATGTTATAACGTCATTAAAATGATTATGTAAAATTTTGAGATGATGATCAGATATAAGTATTTTTTTAAAAATTCTGAAAGTGCTATTATCATTGTATATGCTCTTCTGTTTTTGATTTTATATGGGAAATAAATGAAGTCTAATATTTCTTAAAATTTTAGTACATGATCCTTTGGAACTATTTATATTTTAATTAAAATTTTAGGATATAATAAATCATTTTACTATTTATAAAAATCTGACAGTGTATTTGTTCATTTTCATTAATTTCTGTTTTAGATTTTTTAGAAGAAATAAATGATTTAGAAAATTATAAAAAATTCTCTTAGGTGTTTTATAGATTAATTGGGATTTTTTGTACATTTTTTAATTTTGTTTTGCAATTTTTTCGATTTGTTCTTATATTTTCACCATTTTTCCTTCTGTCATCGGTTTTCGATGTTCCGTTCATGTAGGTCGAACATGTCATTTTTGCGATAATGGAAGAGTGACGAAGCTATGCTTATGCCTACTCCACAACTTCAATTTAACTGAATTATAATGTAAATGGTGTTGATAAGTAAATGGTAGTGAAATTGCGAATGATTTTGTTTTGTAGTTATGTAAATGCCGATTTTTGCACTTGTGTGATTGTAGTATTGCAATGAAAGTTTATTAATTGATATATTATTGCTAGATGTCTAATTTGCAACTTCCAATTGTCTGAAATATAGCAAAGGTCATGTCGAATTTTTTCCAAATTTAGGAGAGATCATTTTGGATTTTTTTTTCATGTGTTTCACTCAATTTTAACCTTCCCTGTTTTTTTTACAATTTTTACTACATTTTTTCTGCATTTTCCCCCGATTTTCCGGCCTCCAGCGATTTACCGCGAAAACCGCTCGGTTTTTTGCAAAAACCGAGCGATTTTTCACCAAAAACTGCGGTTTCCTCCGATCGGTTTGACCATCGTTCAAAATTTTTGAATTTGAAATTCGTTCGGTTTTTCGCGGTTTTCACGCGATTTACCGCGAAAACCGGTACCGCCGGCGAAACGATTTCGTGAACCCTAGTTGCGGCAGCCCCAGAGCCACGTCACCCGATTTTTTTGAGTCGCTCATCTCTTAAGTGGTTATCAATCCGTCTGTCCACACGTCCTTGGAGTCAGGACCCATTCAGCCTCTTATCCATGCTTAGGCTACTTTCCCCTTTTAGTCCCTAAGCCCCTGGAATGCCCCTTGTAACCTCCCAATTGTTGCTCTATGAAAATATTTTTGTGTAGTTTAGCCTCAAAAAAATTTCACCTATTTTCTTGCAATTAAAGATTAATGTGGGATTATCATAAATAAAAAATAATTTAATATGATTAAATCCCAAGTCAACAATTCTCAAAATTATTTTATTTGGATTCCTTGTGTTTGGAAGTATTTTCCAAACTTTTATGTGAAATTTTCAAGTGTATTTTCTATTTTATTTGTGCTCTTTTAATTTATCTGTGTTTTCAAGAAAGAAAAACTAAATTAATTACTGAAAAATCCCTTGGGCGAAAGGTCTTCGCGCCAAACCCGATTTTTTTTCCCTCAGCTTGGTCTACTTTGTTGTCGTCTTCGCCGTGGACTTCGAGTCCAGCCTTGGGAACACATCTCATTCCCTCCACTGCTGAAGCCGTAACCCTAGAGCTCTAATCGCACTGCCATTGCCTTGGAATCAAAGGTTGAAGTCACCGAGCTTTGTAGCCGCCATTGAAGCCAATCGAAGGTCTTCGTCGAGGTTTTTCACCGTCACTAGTGAGCTCTACTGCCTGTTGGCCACACTATCGAGACCACACTACCCCCTCCACACCTTTGTTTTGCAGGAAGATTGCCGGATCTACACCATCTCCATAACCGTAGCACCGCCACCGCTTCTCGCTGTTGTTTTCTCGCCGTGCCCATTGAATCCACCATGATTTTACATGTGCAAATTCAAGCCAAATTTGAGTATATTTTTTTAAAAAAATTCAGCTTTAGGGTATATACCCATCTATAACAATTCAAATGAAGCTCCCTGAGTAGTTATTTTCTTCACAACGGATTTTGGCGAAAATGACATCACTTACTAAGGTTTAATCCCAGTTAGTTGCCTGTGGTGGGCTAAGGCATGCTTGCTAGAATTTACCTCATTTACTGCTTTTCCGCTGCTATCTAATTGTCATGCAAACTATTTGGCTGGTTGGCCCCTTTTTAAAAGCTTAGCTGTATGAGCATATGTTCGCATGTTTACTACTATTGTGCTACTATGATTATTTGTACATATATGGAAAGTTATGATAATGTTGATTGTATGTACTAGTCACTCATCATATGACTAGAACGGTACACATAGAGGTCGGAATTGCAGATTTTGGATGTCTATATGTATCTTTACTATTCATGGGAATAGTTACTTCCTATGGCTTATATATATAAGTGAGCAGCTGTACTATAGTGCGTGCGTTACATCCTAAAAATTTCAAAAATAGGAATTTTTAAAAATAGAATTAAATGAAAATTTTAATTGCAATAAAAATTTTAATTTAAAATATCATCTTTTTCCTCATTTTCTTGAATTCTGGTCTTAAGAAAAGAATAATTGCAATGTTGAAATCCTTTCTTCCAAAATGAACAAACTATGAAAATGAGTTTGAAGTATGATTTTATTTTGAACTTCCATCTTTTCTGAATTTTTCTTGGATTTTAGTCTTTAAGAAAATCAATTTTCTTGATTGGAAAATTTGCTTTCCAAATAATGAAGATCAAAATCATATAAGAAATTTTTTTAGAGAAAATATATTTAAATCTAAAGATAACTCCAGAACCTTCCCAAAGAATTTCAAAAGCATTTAAAAATATTAAAAACCTTAATAAAATCATTTACATTGGTTGATATCTTCTTTTCCAAAATATGAAAGCCAAATTATATAAATATAAAATTAGGAGAAAATCTACATAAATTCTAAAATGCATCCAGAGTAACCCATCGAAATTTTAAAAGAGTGTATGCATATTTAAAGCCTCAAATAAATCAAAAGCAGTGAATGGAGACTAACAACAATATGCATGTCAGAATTAAATAAAAATATTTGAATGATATAATCATTTGAAATTTTTATGTCATCATCCTCAGTGTCTTGGGAACCGATCTAAAAATCTTAAGAAAAACAAAAGTTCATTTGAAGTGTCTCTAAAATAAAAAACAGAAGAATAAAATAACAGACCAGATCAATGTCAAATTTTAATAAAAAAACTCTAGAGCTGATCTTCTTCTAAAAATTTTATGGAAACCTTAAAGTATCCATAGGATCACCAAAAAAATTGGAAAATAAAATAGACTCCATTTTCATCCTTAGAAAAATCAAGAACAGAGAATGATAAATTGTAATAGTCACATTGTTAGAATTTTTAAAAATTACACGAGTCAATTTATGAGCTGCAACTTATACGGCAGGCTAAAAACTATCTCCAGATCACTCAAAACGAATTTCAAAAAATTTAGGCAATTAATGACCTCTTATTTAATGAGAAGAGCCTCACCCTACCCGATCTTAGGCACGGCAATGAATCATATATTTATTTGCTGCCACGGCACACATCTTGCACAAGGACTTGGCACCAAAATCGTGTGAACTCAACCTTAAGTCGGCGCTGTCATTCTTGCCTTCTGAAGGACCATGTGGAGGTCCATCCATGTTTGTGATGAGTATTTGACTTTATTTGAGCAAGGTGTGCTCAAGTTTGAGTTTGATTTGGATTGTTTTTCGAGCTAGAGCAATTTGAGTTACTGGTTGGAGACCAGTCGTCCGACCCCGAGTGGTCGGGTCGTCCGACCTGAGTGGTCGGGGCTTTGGCTGGTTGGAGACCAGTCGCCCGACCCCGAGTGGTCGGGGCTTTGGCTGTGTTGCAGACCAGTCGTCCGACCCCGAGTGGTCGGGTCGTCCGACCTGAGTGGTCGGGGCTTTGGCTGTGTTGCAGACCAGTCGTCCGACCCCGAGTGGTCGGGTCGTCCGACCTGAGTGGTCGGGGCTTTGGCTAGTTGGAGACCAGTCGTCCGACCCCGAGTGGTTGGGTCGTCCGACTCCGAGTGGTTGAGACTCCGAGTGATTGAGTCGGAGACCAGTGACCAGACCTCGAGTGGTCGGGATGGAGACCAGTGGTCAGGCCACGTATGGTCGGGGTTATGTTGGTCAGCGTAGTGTATATCTTTCTGTTGAGATGGATATGTGTTGTTGGACATTGCTATGTGATGTGGTTTCCTTGTCTATGATAGTTGCAAGACTTTGGAGCTAGGTCATGGTGAGGCGAAGGGGATCAGGACTAGGCTGGGAAGCTGAGGTCCAGATGATCAAGGTGTCGCCAAAGATGATTGAGGCCAGGGAGTAGCTGCAAGCCGAGAAGACAAAGGAATGGATGAGATGTTAACTTGAAGCTGCTCTGATCAAGGAGGACCGTTGGATCGCGGTCAGGAAGATAGAGTAGCGGGTCAAGTTAGTGTGAGTTGAAAAGCGTGCAAAACCCGTTGTGTTGTTGGGTTTTGGGTGAGCCCATGCATAGCTGTGTGAGTGGGTAAAATCTCAGCCCTTGATGGAGTGCTCTAGGGTTTAGAGGCTCATCCAAGGGTGGTAGGTGGTCCAAGCCTGCTAAATAGACAGTGAGAAGGGTGTCTCCTTGTGAGCGTGAGCAGGTGAGGAAAGTGTACGTGAGTAGTTGAGAGTTGTTGAGAGTGACAGTGTAAGGATCAAATCCTGGCTCTTGGATGCTGGCTTAGGATTGAAGCAGGACATCCAAAGGTGGGAATTGATCCTGTCACTATAAATAGAGGGTAGGGCAGCCTCCCTCTCTGAAGGTTCCGAGGTTTTTTGCTCATTTGAGTTTTGCCCACTTTGTTGTGAGGCTTTGTAAACCTCCTTCCGAAATGAAATGTTCTTCATTTATGTACTTGTTTCATTTCCTTACGTATTTACATTACGCACTTAAATCTCATTATCTAAATTCCGCATTTACTTACTTGCAATTTACTTTACGTAATTTGGATTTGCCTCATCTCCTTCTACATGCTATTGAGTCTTTGTTGAAATTCATGATTGATGAACTCTTCTCTGGATTCGGTGCTTTCAATCATCTAGGCAATCCTTGCGTTCTTGTTGCAAGTTGTAAATCTGTGTGTTCTTAAAGTGCGTAAACGTGTGACTTGCAGTTCTTTAGTTTTGATTGGCTTGTGGTTCTTGTTGCCAAGGATGAAAGATTGCTGGATGAATCTTCTATAGATCATATCCCAATCATCTAGGCAATCTACAACATCTTCTATTCAGTTTTGCAAGAAACCAATTTCTGTGCCTAGTTTTCAGATGGTGTTTCTATTTGTTTGAAGGGTTGTTTCTTCGTGTACTTACTTGCTGTGATTTGTGGAGAGTTGTTTCTTCGTGTACTTACTTGCTGTGATTTGTGGAGAGTCATCCAAGGATATTCTGACCATTAACTCCCACCAGCAAGTTAGGGGTGAAGTCTGTGTTCGTGACTCTGTTTTTGGTGTTGCATTTGTTAAACTAAAAAGGGACAGAACCTTGGTATCAATTCCTTCGATTGATGATTGAAATAGGTTCCTGACATCCTTAGGGAGGTGCACACAAATTTTCACCATTTTTGGATCAGCCGATCAAAAGTTACATAGATTTCTGTTTTTAAGATCGTGCTGATTTTATTGTTCATCCGACCACTTCAGGTCGGGAGTACTGTTCATCCGACCAGTGCTTGTCGGGGCACTGTTCACTCGAACACTATTCATTCCGAGTACTGTTCATCCGACCTCTATAGGTCGGGGGTACTGTTCATCCGACCTCTATAGGTCGGGGGTACTGTTCATCCGACCAGAAATACTCGACCAGTGCAGTTTCTTTCTGGTCTTTTGGTGGTTTGAATTTTAGGTGGAGAGTTTATTCAAAAATTTTATTTGGCTCCTATTCACCCCCCTCTAGTCGCCTTTTTCGATCTTTCAATTGGTATCAGAGCCGGTTCTGCTCTTTCTAGATCTTGATCGGTCTCAAGAGCCATGGCGATGGACAAGTATTCCACCAAGCCTCTTATTTTCTCTGGAGTTGATTTTCCTTTTTGGAAATCTCGGATGGAGTCGTACATCACTGCCCAGGGTTTCCTGATATGGCAGAAGGTGAAGCTCCCGTATGAGGTTCCTGCCGATGAGAACGTCACGGCCGGCAATATGGCTAATGTTGAGGCAAATGCTAAGGCAAGGAACATCCTTATACAGGGCCTTAGTCGCAGTGAGTACGATAGGATCTCTCACCTTCGTTCTGCTCATGAGATTTGAGTGACCCTCGATGCTTACCATGAGGGCACTACCCAAATCAAGACGGTTCGACAGGACCAATTCAAGCGTGAGTTCAATAAGTTTGAACAACACGCTGGTGAGAGTCTCGACGAGTGCTTTGGTCGGTTTACGAAGATTTTGAGCGACCTTCGAGCAGTCGGTTGCATATACCCTGACTCGGATAATGCTCGACATTTCTTGACCGCGCTCGATCTTCGTGTTTGGGAGATGAAGGTGACCACCATCAAGGACACCACCGACTGTCGACCTTGACTCTTGACGGGCTTTATTCCGCCTCAAGACTCATGAGATCGATGTCGTCTCGCGGAAGACGAAGTCTCAGTCGATGGCTTTGGTCACCGATCCCATTGGATCCTCTCTTTCGATTCTTCATTGGTTTCTCTCTCTCGCCCTTTGCGAGCTAAGCGATGACCAACGGAAAATTTCGAGAAAATGAGCTTGCTCTTCTTGCTCGCAAATTTTCATATGCATACAAGAGAGTGAGAGAGAGGAAGAGAGGTGGGATGATCACCTGTTTCGAGTGTGGTGGCCCCAACCACATTCGAGCAAACTGTCCCAAGCTGGAGAAAGGCAAAAACGAACAAGACGGTTCGGGCAAGAACGACTACACCGACAAGAACCGCAACAAGAAGGCCCCAGCTCGTGAACCGGCGAAGAAGAAGTACCACAACTTTGCCAAGAACAAGAAGCTCTTTCATCGGGTCCTCGCCGCGCTAGATGATATCGAGCTCTCCGACTCGGAGAACTGGAGTGATGCAAGCGAGGACGATCCGCAAGAGAAGGTGAAGGGCAAAGATGACTTCTCCGGCATGTGCTTCATGGTAGGCGCCATTGAAGTGAGCGACTCCGAGCTGTACAGCGACTCGGACGAGGTACCCACCTACGACGAATTAAATGCTGCCTTCTGTAAATTAGGCAAGTTTCATGCTAAGGCTAGGTCGAGGTGTTCTGAGTTAGAAAAGGAAGTAGGTACCTTGACTCGGAGTTAGCTTCACTTAGATCTTCTCCTCCCGAGTCACCGATGACTGTACTTTGTGTGATGCTTTGCTTGTGGAGTTAGAGAACCTAAGGACTATGCATGATAGTATGTTGTCTGAACTAGATAGTCTTAGGTTGAAGAATGCTAGCAATGAATCTGTTGATACTCATTCTGTAGATGCTAGTTTTCTTCATGCTCACTCTACTCCTTCTTGTGCTAATTGCCCTAAATTGCTTGCCGAAATTGATGCCATGAGCGATCACCTTAGGAAGCTTTCTTCTAGAAACGATGAACTTGAAATGCATGCTTCTAAGGAACCAGTCAGCTCATGTGAGGGTCAGAGGCAACTAAAACTTGACAATGAATTCTTAAATGTCAAGTGTGCTAAACTTGCTAAGGACTTACTAGATAAGTCACAAGAAAGTTGCTTGCGATGTTCTGTGATTGAGGGGGACTTGGATAAAATCCATGTCGAGCTTAGGAAGAAATTAGAAGACCAAGCCCATAGAATTAGAAATGCGTCTTGCGTTTCTTGTGAGGCCCTCAAGATTGAGGCAGCCGTCTTTGAGGAGAAAATGCACGTCTTTGAGAGCTCATCTTTCGGTTCTTCTTCTTCTTCTTCCCCATGTTCTTCTTGTGCCTCTTTCTTTCGAGATTGCCAGTATCTTATGAGCACTCTCGAGAAGTTTGTTGGAGGCAAGAAGAAGCTCAATCTTATTCTAGACCAATCCAAGATTAGTAGATTCAATCAAGGTCTAGGATTTGATCCCTTGGAGCACGCTCGGGCGCATCCTCCCACCATTGTGCGCGGCTCCAAGAGTGGTGAGATTGTGGTAGCTCCCAGAGTGAGCACCACCAAGTTTAGGTCTGCTGGGGTTGTCTATAGGACTTCGACTGTAAGGATGTTACTCTGTTGCTTCGCCTCTAGCAAGGCGAAGTACACATGCACCTTCCGTAAGAAGGATGGTCACCTAGTAGATTTACGCTTGAGCGCGCCAAGATCACTCGGCGTGAGCGTGTTGTGCTCTTAGGGGTATTCGTGGTCATCCCGGCACTTTGAGTGCTCCTAAGGCACACACTGCTTCTAAACAGGTTAGAGAGTCGCCTGTTTTTGGGCAGCGTCCAGGACTCGGTTTTCATGCTGGTTCTTCGAGTTTTAGTCTTGGAGCTGTCCGTAGTCAGTCTTTCCGCCGTCCTCTTGATATTCCTCGTTTTTCCCATCGAGGTAGATATCGTGGCGTGAGGTGTTTTCCAGAGGAGATCCAGCAGCCTTCTTGGGATGGTCCGCTTTTGCACCACGGCGTGCCAACCCGCTTTGACTCTAGATTATCTACGAGTTGCTCCGATCTTGTTTGGGTTAAGCGTCGAGAGAGACACTCGAGTCCGCCTTCTTGATGGTGGTACTGAGGCATCGAGTGGTTCAGTATTGGGTTCCTAAGTCTTCACTCTATCCCAGTACTGAGTCATCTTTCCCTCTTGTGTCAATTCCTTGTGTCATGTCTATGCAATGATGCTTTTAAGTGCCTCTTGCCTTTTTCATGGCATGAGTCGCTTGAGGCTAGCTTGAGGATATGAACACTGCCTAGTGGAGTGGATTTGGGTCATCTTGTGGACTTGTCCTTTCTTAGTTCGATTCTTAGTCCATAGTTGTCCTGAGGCATCATCTTCGCCGTGCATAAGTAGTGGACCTCGTTTTCCTCGAGGTACCCACTCACGGCAAGAGTTGCAGGTAAGTATGTTGGTCATTTGATCCTTACTAATCTCATCTAGGATCGTTTTGTCGCTTTTCAATGTTGGCACTCGATGTGAATTCCGAGTTGGCCTTTGCGGCTTGTCTCTAGAGGATTGGATCTTCCTGCATGACCATCATGAGCATCATGCTAACCTGCATGTACTTTCAACTTTGTTTGCCTCGTGTTTCGCTCCACAAGTGTTGAGCTTCATGATAACAACATTGGGGACTTTCACTTCCATGGTGAGCTATCTCATACCCTCTTGTCGGTTATTCTTGTGATCATCATTTCCATGACATGTTGTGATTGCTCTTGCTCCCATGTGTATTATATGTACTTTGCTAGGTCTTGTTAGTTTTTGTCTGTCTTGTTTTGTGCCATAGCATGTTTTCCCCAACCATCTTTGTGCTTCACGTATTATATCCTAAACTCATGAGCTTTTTCCTAGCATGTGATTTTCTTGTTTTTATCCTGTCCATGATATTGTTCATTTGGTATGAGCATTTGTGTTAACTATGGGCACGTGCTATATATCATTTACTTTATTTTGTCATGAGTAGTATCTAGGTTATATGACCCTGATTTTCTATTACATCCATGATTAGCTTTGTTTAGACTTTGTTTGTCAGACTTTGTACTACATGTGAATGCCTTTCATGAGATTAGGGTCATATGATCTAGCTGTCGTTGTATGACTTATATTGTTCATGATCATCTTTTATTGTCCTTCATGCTTATATGCTTCATACCTATTTTGCATGAGCTTGTGTTATTCATTCATGGCATGTTTTCATCATCATGCATAAAGTATTGCCATAAGTAGCTTCTCATCTTTGTGTCCATGGTCACCATTTACTTTCATGCTGCCTGTGTCCTCATGATCTTTTGTTTGATCTTCTTTTGACGGGCCTTTTCGCAGCATGTAAATATTGTTATTGAGACTATGGATAAATGGATCTTGATGTTGCTAATTGGTTTGTTTTATGCATGATCCTCTTTGGTTGTCTTTATTTATCTTGCTTATGTTATATCTAGTAGCATGTTGTTGTGCTTCATTATGGTATTTCTTCATTTACATGCTCATTGCCATGTTTAGGGTAGTATCTTGATCCATGTATTTCTAGGCTTGCACATGATCCCTGCTAGCATTTAGTTGCTTTGTGATGCACCTTGCTTAGCTTCTTCTCAAACATGACAGTGCTATGATGCACCTTGTCGTTGTTTATCATGTGAATATGTTTTCACCGTTGTCTATGGATATATGGATCTTGATGCTATCTTTAGCTTGGTTGTGAACATGATCTTACATTACCTTCTCGCATCATGTTCATGCTCTAGATGATCATTTGTCACACTTTTCCTGTATCTTGTCCATTCGTGCCTAGGAACCTGGATCCGCTAACCCCGCCAAAGCATAGATTTGTTGGATGCATGTATGTAGGCTTTACGGTGAGAGACCATCATCCTAGGAATATCTCTAAGTCTTCTTCCTCTGCTTTTGGATCCACTTGGTCATTTGCCACTACTTGCTCTACAACGCAGTAGGTAAGTACCTCTGAAAATGTTGATGATAGTGATGGGTCTCTTAGGAGGTTGTGGTTCTTTTGTAGGTAGAGCTTGTGTCCTGTTTGTCTAGAGTCTTTTGGTTGGACTTCTAGTATAGTTAGGTTGCTTCTTACCTTGAGCCTTCTTGCTCCTTAGAGACCATGTGGTTTTAGATCTTATCTCTTCTCCTCTAGCTTTCTACCTATCTCTTGTGAGGAGAGAGTTTTAGAGTGTGTTCAGGGGGATTTGAGCTTGGGTTTATGAGCTCATATAGCTTATCTTGAGGGGGAGCTGGTTTGTATATTATGTACTATATATTCTCTTCCAGATTTTCCTTTCTTCTTCTGGGTGACTTTGGGCTTGTTTTCTTGAGTTGAGTTCACTCACTTAGACTTCTGGCATGCCTCGCATGGACCTCTTATCTTGTGCTTTAGGTTGCTATCATGCGTGATTAGTCGTTCTCTCTTCTCTCTAGGTTGAGTTCCCTCACGCCTTATAAGTCTAGCAGGTTTTGTGGCCTCCTGGTAGACAGTGCTGTGTGCACTCCTTAGTTGGGATCTAGAGTCGACTTTCCTATGTCGATCTCTGGGAAGATAAGAGCGAGTCTGAGCCGTAGTGAGTCTCTTCTATCTTATCTATGCTCAATAGCCATCCAGTTTTGCAGTTTCTCGACTTCTTCTCCTCATTCTGTTTTTTTCTGGTTGTTATTGAGTTCATTCGGTTTTTCTTTATGCCTAACCTTGATAATAACTCAACTTTAACCAGATTTGAGCTTAAAATTGATTCTTTTGTTGAGGGGGAGTTTGGGAATCTGTTCATACATTGCATTTAGACTGCATTTTTCGTTTTATGAGCTTTGTCTATTATGCATTTGACTCAATCTTCGTGAAATACATCATGCTATATCTTTCGAAGAAAATCACTAGCTTAGATATGTCCAAGTTCATTTATCAAGCTAATGTTCATTGAAATCTGAAAAACTTAAAAGCTTTAAATGAAAACTTGATGAAACATGTTGCTTTTACTTACTAAGTTTCTTCTCTAAGAGCTTTTACCATGAATTGTGAAATTTTGGAATTCTCTAGAGTCCCTATAGCAACTTGGTGGAATTTGCTTGATCCATATTTGAGTCCTTCAGAATTGCTTATATGTGCTAAATTGAAAATTAAAAAAAAATTGACACTTTTGTGCAAAATTGATTTCAGCACTTTATATTCTCGAGACTGCCTCCCATTGCATTTGGGATGAACTTGGAATATATTGTGTATGACCAAGATCATTATCTTAAGAGTTACTCTTGAGATGATCGAAAATGGCTTGAGTCAATCAACAAAAAAAAATTGCAAATATCAAACACATAAGTGGGTAAAGAATGCAAATAATGTCAAACATTTGCACCCCGCTATGTTTTTCAAAGTCTTAATGAAAATTTGCATAAATTAAAAAATGGGCTCGAAGGACCTTATATGCACTTCAAAATTCCCCAAAGTGTTGAGTAGGTTGAACTCTAGGTTTTCCATTTGATCCCTGAGTGGTTTTGCTTCTAGTTTTGAAACTTTGCTAAGTTTTGCACTCGTGAAATCTTGCTAAAAATGATACATTTTCAAAACCTAGCTTATGAGCAAAAATTTGTTATTTGCATTTGGACATATCTTAGTTTGGTCATAATCTGAGATTAATAAGCTTGGTGTCATATCTTGTCATTATGATCATTTGGATAATCTTCAAAGCTCCCTTAGGTTGCATTTCATGCATACATAAAAGAGGGAGAAAATTCTATTTTGATGCCTATATTGCCAAAAGGGGGAGAAAATGTAGAAAAAGGCATCATTTAAAATGTAGAAAAGGAGGAGATAGAAATGTGAAAGCTTTTTGGTTCTTATGATTTTTGTAAATCTTTGCTATCTCTTATGGATCATAATCACATTTGACACTTATGATTGGTTTTTAGAGCTTTTGTTGAAAACTTGCTCTTTTCATGGTCTTGCTCTAAATTCTTTCTGCCAACTTGGTCATAATTTTATATCTTTCTCTCTGGACCAAGTTTGACTTTGCAATCAAATTGCTTTCTTCTTCTCTCATTCAAACTCAAATTTATGCCTTTTGTGTGGTTTGTCAATATACTCATCAAGGGGGAGATTGAAGGACCATGTGGAGGTCCATCCATGTTTGTGATGAGTATTTGACTTTATTTGAGCAAGGTGTGCTCAAATTTGAGTTTGATTTGGATTGTTTTTCGAGCTAGAGCAATTTGAGTTCTTGGTTGGAGACCACCGTCCGACCCGAGTGGTCGGGTCGTCCGACCTGAGTGGTCGGGGCTTTGGCTGGTTGGAGACCAGTCGTCCGACCCCGAGTGGTCGGGTCGTCCGACCTGAGTGGTCGGGGCTTTGGCTGTGTTGCAGACTAGTCGTCCGACCCCGAGTGGTCGGGTCGTCCGACCTGAGTGGTCGGGGCTTTGGCTGGTTGGAGACCAGTCGTCCGACTCCGAGTGGTTGAGACTCCGAGTGATTGAGTCGGAGACCAGTGACCAGACCTCGAGTGGTCGGGATGGAGACCAGTGGTCAGACCACGTGTGGTCGGGGTTATGTTGGTCAGCGTAGTGTATATCTTTCTGTTGAGATGGATATGTGTTGTTGGACATTGCTATGTGATGTGGTTTCCTTGTCTATGATGGTTGTAGGACTTTGGAGCTAGGTCATGGTGAGGCGAAGGGGATCAGGACTAGGCTGGGAGAGCTGAGGTCCAGATGATCAAGGTGTCGCCAAAGATGACTGAGGCCAGGGAGTAGCTGCAAGCCGAGAAGACAAAGGAATGGATGAGATGCTAACTTGGAGCTGCTCTGATCAAGGAGGACCGTTGGATCGCGGTCAGGAAGATAGAGTAGCGGGTCAAGTTAGTGTGAGTTGAAAAGCGTGCAAAACCCGTTGTGTTGTTGGGTTTCGATTGAGCCCATGCATAGCTGTGTGAGTGGGTAAAATCTCAGCCCTTGATGGAGTGCTCTAGGGTTTAGAGGCTCATCCAAGGGTGGTAGGTGATCCAAGCCTGCTAAATAGACAGGGAGAGGGGTGTCTCCTTGTGAGCGTGAGCAGGTGAGGAAAGTGTACGTGAGTAGTTGAGAGTTGTTGAGAGTGACAGTGTAAGGATCAAATCCTGGCTCTTGGATGTTGGCTTAGGATTGAAGCAGGACATCCAAAGGTGGGAATTGATCCCAGGTCACTATAAATAGAGGGGTAGGGGTAGCCTCCCCTCTCTGAAGGTTCTAAGGTTTTTGCTGCTCATTTGAGTTTTGCCCACTTTGTTGTGAGGCTTTGTAAACCTCCCTTCCAGAAATGAAATGTTCTTCATTTATGTACTTGTTTCATTTCCCTTACGTATTTACATTACGCACTTAAATTCTGTTATCTAAATTCCGCATTTACTTACTTGCAATTTACTTTACGTAATTTGGATTTGCCTCATATCCTTCTACATGCTATTGAGTCTTTGTTGAAATTCATGATTGATGAACTCTTCTCTGGATTCGGTGCTTTCAATCATCTAGGCAATCCTTGCGTTCTTGTTGCAAGTTGTAAATCTGTGTGTTCTTAAAGTGCGTAAACGTGTGACTTGCGCTCTTTAGTCTTGATTGGCTTCGTTCTTGTTGCCAAGGATGAAAGATTGCTGGATGAATCTTCTATAGATCATATCCCAATCATCTAGGCAATCTACAACCTCTTCTATTCGCTTTGCAAGAAACCAATTTACGTGCCTAGTTTTCGATGGTGTTTCTATTTGTTTGAAGGGTTGTTTCTTCGTGTACTTACTTGCTGTGATTTGTGGAGAGTCATCCAAGGATATTCGACCATTAACTCCCACCGCAAGTTAGGGTGAAGTCTGTGTTCGTGACTGCTTTTGGTGTTGCATTTGTTAAGTCGAAAAGGACGGAACCTTGGTATCAATTCCTTCGATTGATGATTGAAATAGGTTCCTGACATCCTTAGGGAGGTGCACACAAATTTTCAATATTTTTGGATCAGCCGATCAAAAGTTACATAGATTTCTATTTTTAAGATCGTGCTGATTTTACTGTTCACTCGAGTCTTCGCTTCACCCGACCTCTGCACCGGAGAGTATCGCTCATCCGACCTCGAGGCCGGGCGCATCGTTCATCCGGTCGAAGTACTGTTCACCGAATACTATTCACCCGAGTAATGTTCATCCGACCACTTCAGGTCGGGAGTACTGTTCATCCGACCACTTCAGGTCGGGAGTACTATCCATCCGACCAGCGTTGGTCGGGGGTACTGTTCACCCGAATACTATTCATTTTGATTACTGTTCATCCGACCTCTGTAGGTCGGGGGTACTGTTTATCCGACCAGAAATACCCGACCAGTGCAGTTTCTTTCTGGTCTTTTGGTGGTTTGAATTTTAGGGGGAGAGTTTATTCGAAAATTTTATTTGGCTCCTATTCACCCCCCTCTAGTCGCCTTTTTCGATCTTTCACCTTCAAACTCAGCCACTGCCCTGGGTCCCAACTGCTAGTCTCTTTCCTTCTATTCCCAGCTGATCACTGGCCTACCGCCTTCCTCGGTCAAGCGCTGTTTCGTTGCTGCCACGACCAGTGAAACCTGGTGAAAGCCCTGCCGTGATAGCACACAAGACGTCAGCGCCGTGTGAACTCGATCACATTTCAGCACCGCACTACCACGGCCATACCCTGCGCCAACCCTGATCCGGAAGACCCGAGCCGCTCTGTCCCCCACTCCTAGCCGTAATTAAGTTCCTTGTTCACACCCACCCACCGCCTCACCGAGCCTATAAAATGGCCACCTCGGGCTGCTCCAAGCATCATACTAGCATCCTAAAGCTTCCCCTACTTCCCATTTTGCTCAAGCACCCACAGACCGCTACCAAATCTGCCAATGCCACGAGATCAAGAAATAAGGCCGAAACCCAATTCGATGAAATCAGGAAAAACAGAACCTAATTCAAGCTAGACTTAGCACTGTGAACACCCAATCAACATATCCCCCCTACTTTACTGCCGCATAAACAGATCAAGATACCACCGTACAGTACCTTCTTTCCCAAACTTGGCCGCTCAGTGGTGAGCCACCCCAGCCATTCCCCACCATCATTAACCGGAAAAATGGGCTCCTTGGAACTCCTGGAAGCTTCCCATCCCCTTCACCGAGTTCAAGCTCCCTTCTTCTACCTCCACGACCACCCACCGTTACCACCATTGCCCCTTGCCACCACCGAGTCCCCTGTGTGCGCCATGGCTTACTCTTGCTCGTCAGGCCCACGACCGACCAGCCCCGGCCCCACATCATCGGTAGTGAACTCCCCTGTGCCTCGCTCTGCTCTGGCTCACTGCACAGTGGGGTCCAACCATCAGCCAGCGCGAGATAGCTTGTTCAAATCGGTGAATGCGCTTTTCTAGTAAGAAAACGTATTTTCCCATTTTTGTTAACCGGTCATATTTAAAATGCTCATATCTTTTACATTTTAAATCCAAATCAAGTGAAACAAATTTATAAATTCATATAAAATCATATAGTTCCAGATTATTCAAAAATACTTAATTTTTCGGCCTAGTTTGCATTATTTGAATTAATGTTTTTATAAAGCCCTAATATGGTCACATTGGAAATGTGTAAGCCATAGCTTCTAAAATTATGAAATAAATTTTAATATGTTCCTGAGACCAGAATTAACTCATTTCTGCAAAAAATATTTAAATCTGAATTTTTTTGCATTAAAATCATAAATAGATTAGTTCCAATGCCTTTTAAATTTAAATAATTGTAGAGAGGTGCTTACATGCTTTTCTTTTCTACAGTTGCACAAATATTAAAGCATGAATGAAGGGTAGATGATAATTACTTACCTCTTCGCTTGCTTTAAGATTTGTGCAACTTGTATTAGGAGGGAAAGCATTGAAGCATTGCTCATAATTGTAACTATTGAAAATAAATTCAAAATACAGTGAAAACAATTCCTAAGCTCTGTTAATACCATGGTACCCCTGTCATGAAGAAATATTTCTTATTTGATTAAGTTTGAATCAAGTTTGTGTATAACCTTGCTTTTAATACACATATGAATAAAATATAGGCAAAACATACAAATAAAGGAAAATATGTATGAAACCTACTATTAAATACTCCATAGACAAGACCATTTAATTTTGTAGAGATAATCGTATTTGACATTAGTTTGCATTAGCTTTCCACTTATGTTAAATTCTAGTCACCAATATTCAAACAACTCTAACCATTAATCTCTTAAATTTATAAAAAATCAGTTTCTAAACCTTATTAGGAATACAATATACCTGATTAAGCAAAAGTACTTCATATTTGATTAAGTTTGAACCAAAGTCATAACAGACTTTATGTGCTAGGTACATATAGTTAGTATATGATCATATAATACAAATGTATGCTAATGTAATAGAAACCAGCCTGTAAACATTTTATAGGTCCATATCAGCTAATCCTATAAAGATAAATAATGTTTAGCTTAGTTTGAACCAAGTTCCTATGTAACATATCATATCTATCACAAGTAAATAATAATAGGTGTAAAACTAATTGGTATAAGCTCTATAGGTGTAAAACTAATTGGTATAAGCCCTTAATTTGATCATATTGATCCTAGTGTTTTAATTTTGTTTTGTTTTGTCAAATCCATTTATGCATGCGTGTATTTTCTGTTAATTTGCTATATTATGATACTGGTAGATATACCTGTTATCTCATGAAACCTCTTTAATAAGTATTGACATGTGAACCTTGATAACCGTAGTATACGATTAGACAATACATAATGCCAATATAGGTATATGCAATTACTTAATAATCATGCTTAGCCATGCTTTAGTATTGAAAATTGAAATAATCAGACTAAACTGTTTTTTGAGAATTTAAAAAGGTTGGTTATGACATTAAAGGTTGCTGACATTTTGGTAAAAATGGAAATAAAACTATGGTTTTGACGCGGGTGATTATTGGCAATAGACAGATGTGTATGAGACTTGCACGTATTGTAGGGAAAAATTATCGCCTGGGTCAAATTAAGGACCGAACTATGGGTTGTTTTCAGGCCAAGGACACGTATAACCACAAGTGCTGGTATGGGACGACCTTAACCTATTAAGTTACTTAGGTTTAACTTTGCACATTGGAAGGCTAAAGTAGCACAGGCATTCCAGGTAGGTTTGCTTGTAGGGGTTTCTACATACCAATGCAATGGTATATGCCTTGCTATAGGGAGAAACGGTGATGGTAGGAGCGACTGTCTTGGTTAATGTGTGAATGATATCATGTCTTGGGTGTGTGTTTCTGCCGCCATAGCAGGGGTTTAACATCACCGGGCTGGTGTAAAGTTAGATCTATGTAATATAACGGTTATGTTTTGATCTCTATGCGGCACATAAAAGGAAGTGTGCTAATAGCTTGCACAAAGAGTTGATAATTTCTTGTGGGTAAAGCGGTACACCTTTGCAGAGTATAAAGCTTTTCAAAAAGTTGCACCCATGGTCATGGGCACTTGGTAAAGTCATCACATAGTTAGAAGTTTTGGTATTTTCAAAAATGGATAATTTGGAAACATGTGTTGGAAAGTTTACCCCTCAGATGATTTAATACTATGCCATATGTTGGCAAGGATTGGTTTCATCTGATGTGCCATGTGTTGGCGAAAACTGGTTTTATGCCATGTGTTGTCAAGGGACGATTTGATGCTTAAGTCATGGAGGACTGTGAGTTGTTACTTTATACTTACATACTTGTTATTTTCATATAAGTCAAACCTGCTTTTACAAATTCCGTTTGCAAATTACCACTTGATTTACATGTTCAAATTCGCTTTATGCAAAATAACCGTAGAAGCCTCCTTTGACAAGACCTGCATTTACTGCACTCTTGCAATACACCTTAAGTCTTGCTGAGTATGAAAGTACTCATCCTTGCTTATTTGTTGGTTTAGTTGAAGAAGAAGCTCCGAAGATATATGCTTCATTGTAGGATACGTGAAATTCGAGAATACGACTTTTAGGATTATACCTTATTAGTTGATGAGAGTTGGATGAGCACACTACAAGACCTTTATTTCTTTTCGATGTAACTTGCTCTGAATTGTAAGACGACATTGTATAAATAGTTTTCGCTTTAATAATATTGTGTATAGATGTGATTCCAATTGTTGAAAATGTGTGTTCTAGCCATTGATCATGGAACTAGTATTGTATGCACATAGACCATCCTTCTTGGTATTCTGTATCAAAAAGGAGGGTTGTTACAGTGCATTTCAGAGCTCTTATTTGGAGCATCTTATTCTTACTGCAAGCAAAAATGTCTCAGCAGCACCAGGTCCTTCATGGGAGCTACCATTTTTTGGCCAAGCCAGCTGTTCTTGGCTTTTCTAGAAAGCAGCCCTGCTTAGATTGGAGAAGAATTGCTTGTAACTACAGTATTCTCAGAAGAGACTTGCAGCTAACAGTTTATTTCAGCTTAGTGTTGTTTCAGCTAAGAATAATCCCTAGACCGAAGCTAGCTTCTGCCCCCACTCTGAGATCTCCGAGCAAGCACCAGATCCTGGGAACAAGCCACACGTTATGGCCTTCCATTGACATGATATAAATAGTACGAGAGTACAAATGAATTTCCAACTATACAAGAATACACAAGATTGAAACCCTATCAATCAAATAATATCACGAATATGCATCACCATGCAAGGCACACATGCTATACACGCTAACACCCTTGCTCAACGGGCACTGTACACTACATGCATGCACGGATGCTCAATGGGCGTTTTACTTGCCTATCTTGCAGCCAACGCAGTAATTAATTATGTACTTATTACCTATGCTGCACAGCATGAAGGCAAAGCATTCGATTTCCTTTCCCTTCCGAGGATGTGCAGTAACGTTGGCTGGTTTTTCTTCTTTCTGAATGAAGCATCAGGTGAACGTGCTCATGCCTTCAGGGTTTGGTAAAGACTAAAGCGCATCGTATTCGCACTGTACCGTGCATGTATCCAGCATCAGGGCAAGGAATTAATCATGCATGCCGGCCATGTCTTGCTCACTCTGCAAAGATGATTCCACGCTGGCAATCCTAACTGTCGGCAAGCAAGCATTATGCATCATCGTACCCTGCTTGACGAGGAATACTGACGGTTTAGCGTAGCTGGCTCTACCTAGATTCTAATGCTCTTGTTGAGATGAGTAATCATCAACCGTCGTTGAGCTTGTTTCATAAACCTTGGATTCCTTGTGCAGACCAAGCCAGAGAATCATTACTTCCAACATGCTTCAAGGGTAAAGCGGTTTGGTCTACTTCACATATACAGCCCTAGAGCCGCCAACAAACAACTTCCATGATTAGTATTCTCTTTAGATATTTCTACAATGATATTTATAAGGTACAACCAGTTATAGATTTTGCAATTGAATATCAAAACATCCTAGATGCAGCTTGTCTGATGAAGATGGTCTTAAAATATAAATATTTGTAGAACTTTCATCCCCTTTTTATTCTAATATTGATGGATTCCAACGCAAAATCTAATTCCATCCACAATTCATTTTGAAAGTTGTCATACTCTGATTTATCTTCCACTTCATCATCATCCCCGAATAAGAATACTATAGGCAGTCTATTTTCACTTTGATCTTGTACAGGAACAGGACCAAAGTGATCTTGTTCCTATACACAAGACTAGAGTGAAAATAGGTTGCATATGCTATTCTCATTCAGTGATGAGGATCAAGTGGGAGATAAATAAGAGCATGATAACTTTTAGGATAAACTATGGATGAAATTGAATTTTGCCTTAGAATCCATTAATATTAGAATAAGAAAGGGAATGAAAGTGCTACAAATGTTCATATTTTAATACCATCATCATCAAACAAGCTGTTGCTTCAATTAGGGGTGAGCATTCGGTTAATTTGGTTTTTTTTGGTTCGGTTTTTAAAAATTTCGGTTTTTGGAATCTGATAACTGAACCGAAACCGAACTGAATTAAAAACCGAACTGAATTAACCGAACTAAATGTTTTTCGGTTAACCAAAATTCTATGAACCCCTTTGATTCCTTGTTTGGAGCCTTATGTGTGGGGGAGAGGATGGCCTTTCTTGGGCAACATGCATACAATATAAACTGCCAGTCTCCACTAACAAGTTACTGTCTTGGGGTTTTGCCCCATCGTGTTTGCTACAAGCTAAGTATTGTTTTACTTGAGTTTTATTTCTCAAATGGTAAACTACAAAAGCTCAAAACTGCTAGAGGAGTGCATTCTGTAAAAAAAAAAAATCGGGAATCCACATTCTGTTTTACTCTTCAACAGCACTTGTTTTGAGTACAAATTTGTGTGGTTTAGCTTTATTAGGTTTGAATAGATATATGCATGCCAAGAGAGAAAATTGTTCCTTTCTGTGGATTTAGGGTCTCTTGTTATAGAGTGTGGATTACTACTAGTACTTGCGCTATAGAACCTTTTGTTCATGGTAATCCTTATGGTCTAGGCGTCGGCGTCGGCGTCGGTGGCAACGCGGAAGGCTGGAGGGGAGGGGAGAAGAGACAAGCATGACCTTCTCATTTTTGAAGCGTGTATGGATGTTGCCGAGCTCCTTGTCGACACGGAGGTGCTCCTGCTCCTTGTTGTGGCAGTTGCGTACGTCGCTAATGAAGACCGACAGCCCCCACATCCCCGAGAGCGACATCCCCGCCGTCCGACCGTCGCCGCTTCTAGAAAGCCCAGATCCGTGTGCCGCCGCACGAGATCTGGCTGTCGAGTAGCGCCCCTCGCTCCCAGATCAATGAATTAGCGCGTGGAGGTAGGGGCTGCTGCGTCGGGAGGGGAACCGCCGATCCAGGAGACCGGGAGGGCCCGCGCCGTCGCCGCCGCTATGGCGCTACCCGCTGGTTCATGAGGGGAAGAGGAACTAGTAGCTAGGGTAGGCGTCCGGCCGTGAGCCTGTGACGACGATTGGAGATCTGGATTTGGGGAACGAGTGAACGAGGGTTGGCTGCGGGCTTGCGGCTTGCGGGAGTCGGGACTGCGATGTGAGGAAATGGCCTGATGGCTCGGAACTGACCGAGCAAGATTCGGTAAACTGGTTTTTTCGGTTTCTGAAATTACAAAATCGAATCGTAAACCGAAAACCGAATAGCGATAAAATAAAAACCGAACCGAAAACCGAAAATCGAAAAAACCAAAATAATCGGGTTAATTCGGTTCGGTTCGGTTTTTCGTTCTCGATTTAAAAGTGCCCACCCCTAGCCTCAATGCATCTAGGATGTTTTCATATTCAATTGCAAAATCTATAACTGGTTGTGTCTTATAAATGTCGTTGCAAAATATCTAAAGAGAAGAAAATTTTGAACAACAGATACTAATCATGAAAGTTCTGCCAAGAGAGGTAGGGAAAAAACATTATTTTATAGTTTAAGACAAAAAGACCTTATAGCAAATATAATACCACAAATATGATAACGAAATATTTCATAGTTCAGATGATAATACATTATCAAAATATGATATCACAAATATCAACAAACGTACATTGAGAAACCACATTATTTCATAGTTCAAGGGAAGAAGACCTTAGGGTTTTTTCATGTCTGCCATAATATGTGTCATAGCTTCTGCAACAGAGGCTTTTCGGTTCTCTTTGAAGTTCTACAACTCCAGTACAGTGTCGATTTGTTTGACACCAATAACCAATTAATCTCTGATCATATCTCTTAATCCCTACAAAAGCGATCATGTTGTTGTGAAAAGGGTGTCTTGGTATATTATTAGTAACCACATCGAATTAAATACTAGAAACCTTTATATTATCTCTATAAGCTCAGCTTTGGCTTCTTCCAGTTCTACATTAGCCCTGCGGTCCTTAATGATAAGTGCCGTGTTAAGGGATTCAATATCTTGCAATTTGTCATCTATGTCTTTCAGTTCTTATTTTATCTCATGAATCTTTTGCTTAACTCGGACTTGCCCTTCGCTTATTCGATCTCCACTTCAAGTTTTTGTTTAGCTTCTAAAAGCTTTTCCATGTTGTCTATTTTACCAAAATCAGATTTCAATCTTGTTAATTAATTTAGATCAAAAGCAAATGATGTTCTCACATATACAGAATAATGGATTGATCAAATTAGTGGCAATGAGAATTTCAACATTCTTATATATATTACAAACCATGCATATTACAAACCACATGAACAATAGTCACAAACCAAATGAGTATAAGAGATTGTCACAAATATTACTAAACTATGCACTGCTCAAAGTAATATAGGATTCACTAAACTATGCATGCAACAAAAATAGAAGCCCATCTAATTAGTGGTACATATCTTGTGTCAGAGAAAGCCTAACCTACTATTTTTTTATATATAGAAGATGATGATCCAACTAAAACCTCTGATGCTAATTGTTGGGAATCGGTAGCTTGATACGAAAGCACTTCCAAACTCGTGGTCTGCGCCCCACGGGTTCGAGGGCGTGCCTCCGCACTCGAGCTCGACCTAAACGAGCTAGAGCTCGGGCTTGGGCGGCTCGGGACCCCGCCCTCGCTAAGCGAACTCGAGCCACATTCTCGAGCGACGCCGCCATCGCCACCACGCCCAGACCGAGTTCGGGACCGCGGCTTTAGTACCCTCCGACCGTCCTGCTTTCATCAGAACGGTCCGATTTAAAGACAAAGAAACCCTCCCCTGCGTGGGAATCAGAACAAAACTTACCCCTGCATGGGAACTAGGGCCAGCGACGCTCAACTGCTCCCGTCAACTCTCAACCGCCTGCTCGCTCTCAATGACTCTGCTCGCTCTCAATGACTCCCGTCAAATCACCACAACTGCCTGGCATTGACCTCGGGACCAAGAGGCAGGAGCATCCAGAGGGCTCTCAGGGAGACCTTCAAGAAGACAGGGCGACCAACGCTCAAAGGGGGCGACACTGGCTCTAGAGCAGAGCTACGCTCGAGCTCCCATTGTACTCACACATAAGAAAGGCATTGCATTCATTTTTTGCTCTAGGGCAGGACTGGAGTAGAGCTATTACCCGAACCGGGGGCTCGAACCAGTATAATCCTCGTGACCCCAGTTTTTTGTCTCTTCTCCCCGGTTTTCCCCGACATATCCTCTCCGCGACGTGACAACCTCTCCCCGGACGAGCACGACCTCGAGCTCGCCTCACACGATCCTCCATACTCCCTTGCGGTCGACGGCCCCGATCGCGACACCGGCGCCACCGTGGGTCCAAGTTCCGCTTCGCTCGAGTTCATTGCTTCGTGTCGCCAACGCCCAAATTTCGGCAGAACGACATGTCGCGTTCAGCGAGCCTGAACTCGGAGGTGATTCTCGAGTGCGAGGGGTCCACCTCTATGTTCTCGCCTTCACTACCGCCTCACAAACGTCTCGCCTTTATGGCCGGTAGCCGCGAGACAGGCGCACTGGCGGATGATCGCAACCCAGAAACCCCGGCAGAGGCACGTTGGCTGGCCTGGGCCGCCATCGACCAGGCTGTCACCACCCTCCGATGGGAGGAGAGCGGGGAAACCCACACTCCGTCCGGACGGAGTAGCCCTGCCCGCAAGGACAACCTTGCCAGCCGGGAACGCCTGCGAGCCATTGCCCGGGTTATGGCTGATCCTACCCAAGCGGGGTCAGCTCTCTTTCGGTGGTCCTTCGCTGAGGAGCTCGACAGGGCGACCGACGAAGTTACACCCCCGCAGCAAGAACGGGGCAGGCGCTCCGGCTCCTGCTCTCGAGCGAGCAATGGCAACTCCTCGCGCGGGTGACAACGTTCTCCCCCGTCGCCTCCGCCCAGACGGGCCCAGAGTCCGTCGCCGTCGCCCCCGCGTTGCCAGGATCCGGACGTGGTTCGCGAGCACACTTAACGCCGGCGGAGTAGGAACAATGCATGCTCAAGCAACGGCACCTCTGGAGGTCTTTCCCCGGACGTCCCGCCCAGGCACCGGAGAGTTTGCGGCTGCTTGCGCGATCGCTCTAACGACGTTCATGCTAACCGTCAACGTCGGCATGGGGTGCATCGTCGACTTGAGTACAGCCACCGCTGCGACCACGACTCCGATTCTAGCGGCAGCGGCTATGCTGCTCCGGCCTACGGTTGTCCGGCATTTTCCGCCGGCCTTCGTCGCGTACGCTGGACAGCCCATTTCAGGCCCGTTGTGATGGAGCAATTCGACGGGACCAAGAACCCCGACGAGTTCCTCTCGATTTACACCACTGTGATCCTGGCAGCTGGAGGGGATGAGGCTGTGATGGTCAACTACCTCCCCACCATCCTGGATGGCACCGCGCGCACCTGGCTTTTCAACCAAGCGCCGGGCGATTTCTGGTCATGGCGCCAGTTGCGAAGTGCTCTCCACTTGAACTTCCAAAGTTGCTATGAACACCATGGGCGAGAGAAGGACCTGGGTCGTATCATTCAGGGCAAGGGCGAACCCCTACGCGACTTCGTGCGTTGCTTCATCCACACGAGGAACTCGATCTCGAGCGTCTCCGATGAGGCCTTCGCAAGGCCTTCAAGTTTACGTCCGTGACAGCGCCTTTATCGAGGACTCGAGATCACGACAAAGCTCGACGTCAACAAGTTGTTCCGGATGACGGAGCGATATGCGGATGAGGATGATGTCGTCCGCTGGAAGCGTGACTATGACCAGGGCAAGCTTGGCTTCATTTTCAGTGAGGCCAGACCACCCAACGCTAAGGCCGATGGCTCGGGCCCGCGTGATAGGAGGCGAAAGGAAGACCGCGATGGTGGCGGCGGCCGGTTGCGCGTGGTCACCACGGCGAGCAGCGGGCGCGAGGTGATGGAGGTATGGCAACCGGACCGTGAGGAGCCATGCCCCCGCCGAGGTTGCTCGCAACCCGAGCAGCACAACGCCGCCCCAAAGAAGCGACGTGGCGGGATCGATCTCAAAGGCGACGACGCCCGACCACAGGGCGACGAGGCGTGGCCCAGATATAACTCTGACAAGTTCTGCCTGTTCCACAAGGCCTTCGGCCATGACCTGCGGAATTGCAGGACGTGGCAGAACCAGTTGAACGCCTTCTATGATGGGCGTGGAGAGATGCCCACGGTCCCGAAGGAAGGCGAGTTGCCCGGCAGGGTCAAAGCCGGCGAGAACCCCGACGGCCCCGACCTGGAGTTCCAGCAGGGCGATCGCCGTGTTGATGTGATTTTCGACGGTTCGGCGGCGTATCGGTCCCAGCGTGAGCTTAAGGACGCGGCGCGCACCGTGTATCAAGCCTCCACCGGGAAGGTCGCCGACCAACCCTGCAATGGGCTGGTACGCCGATTACCTTCTCCGGGGATGATGCCCCCCGAATATGTCCAAGGACCTTAAGACCGCTTTGGTCGTGGCCCCGACCATGAGTAATACCGTGGTCGGGCGGATAATGGTTGATGGGGGCACTTCTCTCAACCTACTCTTGGCAAGCACGCTGGACCGGATGCAAATTCCCGATCGAAGATCGTGAGCATAGCGGTTCCTTCTTCAAGATCGTGCAGAAGCTCCACCACTCCACTCGGGCAAGTGGTTCTGCCCGTTACTTTCAGCGATTCCACAAATTTCTGCACCGAGTTGGTCACCTTCGAGGTGGTCGATGGCAACCTCCCTTTCAACGCTATCCTCGGGCGGCCGTTGTTGATCAAGTTCATGGCAAAGATGCCACTACGCCACCGATGCATGAAGCTCCTGTGGCCTAACGGTGTCATAACCGTCCGCGGCGACCTTAAGCGGTGCACGGCTACGAAGAAAAACTTTGGCGCCACGGCATGTTGCCCGATGGGGCGAAGTGACCTCAAGATTACCCGCAGAAGGCGGTGATCCAGCCTAGCGGCCCGGTGAAGGCCGCCACCGGCTCGGGGCGACTCGCAATCGCGGCCCACGCCGCCGCCGAACTCGATCCAAAATAGGAACTCGAGCTCGCCACCTTCCTCCGTGACAACAAGAGCATATTCGCTGGGAGCTCGCGGACATGCCGGGCGCCCCAAGGGAGGTGATCGAGCACAAACTACAAATAAAGCTCGCCAGTAGGCCCGTGCGCTAGAGACTGCAACGCTTCTCCCCAAGAAGATGACGATAATAAGGGAGCACCTTGACAAGCTTCTGAAGGCTGGCTTCATTCGTGAGATAGACTACCCCGAGTGGCTAGCCAACCCGGTGATTGTGCAGAAGTGTAATGACCCCCATTTTCACATAAATGCAAAAATGGAAATCTCATGTGCATACAGTACTAGTCCCATGATCAGTGGCTAGTACGCACATTTACAACAATTGATATCACATCCATACTCTTTATTTCAAATGATAATGGTAATTTATACAATAAAATCTTACAATACAGAGAAATGCAGCGGAGAGATTCAAAAGTCTTGTAGTGTGCCCATCCAACCCTTAGGCAACCGACAAGGCATAATCGCTAGAAAAGCTTTGTCGTTATCATTCCGAATCTCGCGACAATATGTTTCTTTGGACTAATCGATTCTTCACCTAAAAACAACAATTACAAGGGTGAGTACTTTCAGACTCGCAAGACTTTTGCAAAACCTATAATATATGCAAGCCATTTCAAAGGAAAGGCTAGTATGGTTAGTTTGCATAAAGCCGATTTGAAATGTAAATACAGAATGGTAGATTGCAAAACGGAATTTAAGTAAAAGCAATTTAATACAGAAAGTAACAGAATAATAGCATAAATAAGTCTCATGTACCTGGGTATCATGACCATATCCACGAACCATATCCACTGACACACAGTAGAAATCACCGACACACGGTAGAAACCAGATTTTATGAAAATAAAAACATCTAACTAGTGCTGGCACACTAAGACTCCCATAACCGCGGGAACAGCTTTTCGAAAAGTTTCACACTCTGCAGAGGTGTACATCTTTACCCACAAGTCATGACCTTTTTTTTTGCCGCATATTTCACTCACCTTTGATGTAGGGGCCAGAATGTTCATGACGAAAACCTTTACATTATCTAAGCTAACTTTGCACCAGCACGGTGACGATAAACCCGTACTATGGTGTAAATGTTTGTACAGTCACTGCACAGTAATGGACAAGTATATCTATAGTATGGCCTACACCGTTGTATCAGCAAACGTTGCTCCCAACACCTCGGTGTGGCGCCCCGAGCAACCAACATCAAGAAGCTCGACTACTCCGCCTACCAATGTGCAAAGTTAAACTAGATAACTTAATTGGTTTAAGGCTGCCCATACCGTAACTTGTGGTTGTACGGTAATTTCTGGATTTAACGAACACGTAGTTCGGTCCTTAATCCGACACGGCAATAGTCTCCCTATACTACGTACAAGTCCCTTGTACACCCGGCTATTGCCAATAATTGCCCGCATCAAAACCATAGTTTTATTTTCATTTTGATCAAAATACCAATCATAAAGAAAGGTCATATCCAATATTTTTAATCAGTCAAAGTTTTATGTTGTTTTTAAGCATGGCTAAGCATGACACTAAGTGTGAGTAACCCAAATTGACATCAAGCATCGTCTATGTTATTCTAGGGTTATCAAGGATCACAAATCCATACTTATCAAGAAAGTTCTATGTAACTACGTGTATACCTACCAATACCCATAAAATAGCGACTTTAATAAAAGTAACGTGTGCAAGAAACATTTACTAAAAACATTTATAAAACTGGGATCAATATGGTCAAAGGGGTGCTTGCCTTGTTTATTTATTGCTTACGATGAAGACGGCCACGGTGACGGAGGCAACGACGGAAGTAGCGACGTCGGATTCTACACGTCATTCAATCGGAAATATAGCAAATATCCAACTTTAATAAGGGCAAAAAGAAAACAGACAGAAAACCAAATAAAGATTCACTAAAGAGAACAGGAATGTTTTAGGGTTAGAATTATGATTTCAAGATCTCATGATTTAGTTAATTATACATTCATATTGTTAATGTCTTTTATGATGAACAAACATGGTTTCTTTTATAGATTATCTATTCTTGAATTACGAATTCAAGAGGCTAAAATTATGAATTTTTGTTTTTATAACTTCGAATTATAGATGCTAAAATTATTTGGATGAATAGAATTAACACATTTGACAATTGATCCAAAGCTATAAATGAATAGTACTTAATCCTTTTAATTGATTTTGCATGAGTGATTTTGAATATGTTAGATTTATTGAGCTAGGTTACTAGATTTATTTATGGTTTTTAAGAAGGTTTTGGTGATACAAATCTCTTAATTACAGATTTCTTTATTGTTTCCGAAGTTCCTTTATTCGTAATATGAAGTTCAAAATCATATTACTTATGGTTATTAGGCTAATAGGGTTTATATGCAAAACATAATGAAATAAGATTATTTCTTCTAAAAGGATAGTCTATACTTTGAAGAACATTCTTAAGCTAATTTCATACATTTTAGTGCTTAGACGAGACATTATATTCATTGCGAAATAGCTTATATGATATTAAGGCTTACGATGACCATATCACTTAAGGGTATTGGGCTAGCTGATTCAGATGCAAAGCAAGTTGTAATAAGAATATTTTTTCAGATTATGGTAGTACATATCCTAAATATTATTTCTAAACTAATCTTCATAAAATTTGCATTAAGACGAGATGTTCTACTGCTAATCAAAATGCTTAATTAGTTTTATAGTTTACACGATAAAGGTTCAGCTTTAGTTCTTAGTTTGTGACTAATCCTTACATGATTATTCATTCATTTTCCTGGCATTATCATGGGACATCACTAAGAATGCTTTAAAGTTGGTTTCACAATACTTTGCTTTTATCTGAGATGTTTTCCATATAAGTAAACATTAAGATCTAATATGTACTTAATTCAAGTATGCACAAACATGAGGTATTCTTGCATAACAGGGGTATTATGGTTTTATTAAAGATCTAGGAATCATTTTACCATTATTTGAATTTGTATACCTTAAGTTGTATTTATTTTGATTCTATGTATTGAAAAATAATCTATTAATTCAAAATAATTCAAACTAGATTAAATTCTAAATGTTTTTGCACATCTAAGTAGATTACTAATTTTTAAACACATAGGAACTGATTTGATATGATTTGAATCACTTTTGCAAAAGATATTCATGTTTGAATATTCTATGCATTGGAAACAACTTCCTTTAGAAAATGATGTAAACTAGGTTAAAATATAAATAATTTTTCCTATTTAGGTTCCTGAGGATTTAAGGTTTCTAACAAAATTGGTTTCATTCAAATTGGAGTCTATTTACAAAAATTCTATATATGGCATATCTTAGTCCTTTTCCTTTAAATTAGTTTTAAAATTTAAACAGAGTTCATTTTCAAAATATTCTGGTATATTATGAATCTACATGATTTATAATGAAGTTAGGAATTTATTTTAGTTCATTTGGTCTTATGGTTCAAAAGCTATAAGCATTTGAATATACTAGGGTTTTGAAAATGCTGAAAATCAGAGAAACTACCAAAAATGGAAAGTACGCTTTCTCTTTGAAATCCCGCTTTCCATTTTTGGTTCGCGCGGGCTAAGGCTCTGATGGGGCAGGCCCAAATGGCAGTGAGAGGCGCACTCTGAGCGGCTGACGTGCGGGCCCGAGTGGCAACGACTGGTTGCACGCATAAGCTACTAGCTCGCGGGCCCGCAAGACAGAGACTGCTCGCAGCGAGACTGACCAAAGGGGTCCACCTGGCAGCGAAACAAAACAGAGAGTTCGGTTTTGGGTTCGCCGACGGCGAGGATTCGCCGGAGAAGGTGAATCGGTAGCACGGCGAGAACCGTATGCTCACGCGCATCTAAGGGTGGTGTTGGTTCACCGAGATGGCTCGGGTTGGCGTGCACCGTGAGGGGGCAACGACGCTATGGCCGGCAGAAGAAGCTCGATTTTGAAGTAATTTAGTGAAAGATGAGGTGCGATGAGCATCGCTGAGTCACGGGTCTCGCTTTAGCGGTTAGTTCAACCGAGATGCGCCGAGTTAGGGTCGCCACCGAGCGCCGCCGGGAAGAAAGGCGACGCGGCGACGGCTTTCTGTGAAGACCTTCGATTACGAGAGATGGGTTTGCTTTGTGGGCTAAGGAGGAGGCCTCGAGTGTATGGAATTGAACTATGGTGGCTCGAGTAGAGAGTTGGCCAGTGGCTTGGTTGTGGTGAAGCTATGGATGGTGTGCAGAAGGGAGCAGCAGGAAGATGTGTTTAGCGTTCGAGTGTGGAGTGGGATGAACGATGTGTTTAGCATTGCCACCCAAGTGCTTTTATAGCCGGTTAAGTCGGTTCAAGCAGTGTTTGAACGGAGACTTGATTTACGGCAGCTGATCTGGGCGAAGCTGGAAAATGCAGGCGCCAAAGGGCAGAGCAAAGCTCTCGAGGCACTGGTGTGGTAGCGGTGTGGCAAAGGAATAGCAGAGCAACCTCGAGCAACGCGCATTGCAGCGGAGTCGCGACAAGAGATGAGGCGGTGGAGCTCTATTGGTTTGATACGCGAGACAGAGACAGGGAAGATGTGAGGGAGGAAGATGACATGACCAATGGGCCCGGGGTCCACTCGGCAGTCTCAGAGAGGTTGCAAAGTTCTGCAGAATTCTGGGCAGCTCGAGTTTGACTCATTAGTTAGAGGAATCAGATCGGCTTAGATTTTTACTAAGATTTTTTTATAGGTTTGCAAGATAAGTATGAGAGTCTGGTAAAAATTTTAGATAAAAAATTTGGGTAAAAATATTTCTAAAAATCTGACAATGCATAGTTACTATTTTCTACTGATTCTGATTTTTATTTAATTAAGGATCAAAATCAGATTATTATTTTATGAAAATTTTTATGAGGATCTACCATGGAATTATTTACATTATATAAAATATTAAGATTTTTATATTTTATATTTTAATTTTAATAATTTTACATTACTATTTTTAGAATTGGTTTCTCTCTATTTTTGAATTTTTAAAGGGTTCAAATATAACTTTAAATTTCTGATATTTTTAATAGTGATACGAATAGAGTTTATGTAGGTATAGTAAAAATCTTGGCTTCAGATAAGCTCCAAATATTTTTACAAAATTTGACATGTTCTTTAATTGATATCAATTTCATGATTATCATGTATTTTCTTTTATTTAAATGATTCGTAATATCTCATCCGACATCATTAGGGTTCTGAGGACTCCATTATTTTAATATTATTTTCGTTGATATTTTACTTTTACCTTTTACTTTTACTGCCTTACCATATATATATATATATATATATATATGACTTTTTCCTTTAATGCAAAACTCAAGAAGAACCAGAATTTAGAAAACTCGTAAAATTCAAATTAAATATCACATCTCAATTCATTTTTATAGTTTGTTTGTTTTGGAAGAAATAGTTTTATTAATGAAATATTTCTCTATAAGATTAGAATACAAGAAAAGGAGGAAAAGATATTATTTAAAATAAAAATCTTGATTCCAATTAAATTTTTATCATTTATATTTCTAAATTTCTATTTTTCATATTTTTGAATTTTATGGGATGTTACAAGAAGAAAGGCGCAGATGGAGGATGTGCGCCGACCACACGGCCTCAATTCGCATGTCCAAGGATAACTTCTCCTTCCGCATAGACCGATTGGGACTCCACCGCCAAGGCCAAGATGTCGAGCTTCCTCGACGCCTGCTCCGGCTACCATCAAATCAAGCTTGCAACCGATGATGAGGACAAGATGGCCTTCATCACGCTATTCGGGACATTCTGCTACACGACTATGTCGTTCGGTCTCCGCAATGCAGGCGTGACGTTTCAACGACCGATGTTCAAGACCTTCGACCTCGATTGGTCGAAACTCAAGTCTACGCCGATGACATCATCGCCAAGAGCTCCTCCGAGGATGACCACATTAACGACCTCGCGAGACCTTCGCTAACTTGAACAAGCATGGATCAAGCTCAATCCCGAGAAGTGCGCTCTTCGCGCGACCTCCGAAGGTACTCGGCTACATGATCGTGGGCTCGGAGTAGGCCCAACCCGAGAAGATCGACGCGATCGAGAAGATGGCCGCCCGACGCCGACAAAACAGGTCCAATGCCTTGCCGCCGTGGTGGCCGCTGGCCACCGGTTCATCTCGAGGCTCGCGAGCGGGGCTACCATTCTTCAAGACCTCGCGCAAGCATGGGGCTTCGAGTGACACCCAAGGCTCGGGCCGATCCTTCGACATGTCAAGGCGCACTCTCGAACCCGCTCGCCACAACCCCACAAAGAAGGCGAGACGCCGCTTCTATCTCGCTGCCGAGACCTGCATCACAAGATCGCCATGATAGCCGAGTGGGACGGTCGGCAGCAACCAATCTACTACATCAGCGAAGTACTCCATGGGCCAAAAGAGTGCTACCCGCAGTCCGTGGCCGCCACGCCTCTTCATGGCTTCGCGCAAACTTCGATACTACTTCCAAGCGCACGTGGTGGTCGTCCCGAGTGGATTTTTGCTCGGCGAAATCCTAAAGAACTCAGAGGTTGGAGGACGCATCGCCAAGTGGGCCATGGAGCTGGCGGAATTCAACATCAGGTTCGTGGCACGTACCGCCATCAAGTCCTAGATGCTCGCCGACTTTGTGGTCGAGCAGATGACAAAGCCAGCCTCTAAGCCCAGGGCCGAGAAAGAGGACACCTGGACCATGCACTTCGATGGGTCGAGGTCATTTGAGCGCTCGGGTGCGGGTTTTCTCGTCATCACCCCTCAGGGGGATAGTCTGAGGTATGTGATCCACTTCAATTTTCCCGCAACTAACAATATGGTGGAATACGAAGCCCTCTTGGCTAGCCTCCAGGCATGCAAGTCGGGCGTAAGGCCGATCGGTCGTGGAAGGAGACTCTAGCTCATCGTCAACCAAGACAACAAGGACTACCGGCTCTGAGCTCGATGGCCAAGCATCTTGGCCGAGGTGCGCAAATGGAGAGGTGGTTTCGAACCGGAAATCGTGCACGCGCCGTGAAAGACAACTCCGCGCCGACTTGTCCGCCAAACTCAGTCGCTCGATGACGAGGTTTCGCTTGATGCCATCCTTGAGACCTTAGCTTCACCGGCCCATCGCCGACCAAGAAGACCGTGGCCCTCCTCGAGAGTGTTTCTCGTGGATGGACCCCATAGTCAAGTTCCTTGATCACGCGAACTCCCTGATGATGCAAACAGAGCAATAGAGTTAGGTGTCAAGCGAGTTCATACAAGCTCGCCAATGGACAACTTTATCGCCGAGGCGCTTTAGGCATACCGACGAAATGCGTTTCTGAGGAAGGTAAAACTTGCTTAACGATATCCATTCGCCTTTGCGGCGCCATTCTTCTTTCGTGACTATGGTTAGGAAGGCGTTCTGGATGGGGTTCTATTGGCCGACGGCGCTTTAGGACGCTCGAGACATTGCCCGCTCATGTCGAGCTTGCCAGTTCCAAGCCCGGAAGACACACCATCCGGCTTACGCCCTCCAAACCATTCCCCTCGCCTGGCCGTTCTTGACGTGGGGCCTCGACATCCTCGGTCCTTTCCCGCAGGCGGTCGGGGGGAAGAGGTTCTTATTTGTCGCCATCGAAACCTTCATGAAATGGGTCGAAGCCGAACCAGTCTCGGCTATCACAGCTCGAGTCGCGGTAAGGTTTTTTCACTCATTTGTGGTCACAAGGTATGGAGTCCCTTGCAGGGTCATCACTGATAACAGGATGCAGTTCACCAACGAGCTATTCCAAGGATACTGCGAAGACATGGGCACCAAGGTTTGTTACGCCTCGGTAAGTCACCCTCAGAGCAACGGAGCGGTCGAGATGCGCTACTGACGATCGCCCAGTATGCGTGAAGAAGCAGTCTTCGACGTGCTCGAATAGAGAGGCCGAGCCGGGTGGATGAGCTTCCCAACGCTCTTTGTTCCATTTGCACCACGACTAGCCGACCAACAGGCAACCCCTTCCGCTGCTTTTAGTGTTGAGGCCGCCCCGCTTCCGAGGTCGCGATGGGCTCCGCCAGGTTAACTCAATGAACGGGTCGACCTTGAGCAAGAACGGTCTCTAACCTCGCCTCGCAGAGGAAGTAAGGTGTCGTAGCGCCGCACGATCGGCGCTACCCGCAGCACTTCGCAGCATGTGGCTCGACGGCGCGATACAAGGAGCTCCTTATTGGGGATCCGGTCCTAAGACGAATCCAGGCCACCCAACACCAACAAGTTATCCCTACAAAGAGAGGCCCCTTTAGCATCGCTTTCAGCAGATCGCACGGTGCTTATCGGCTAGCAATGCCCGACGTTAGAGAGCTCACGAACTCGTGGAATATAGACCACTCCAAAAATTTTATGTTTAACGCCCTTCTTTGATTTACGTTAAAAGCTCGCCTCTATCGCCTATACTTGTGGCTCTTTTTGTCTTTCCGCATCTCGGCAACGCTACCTCGGGTCATGATCCCGAGGTTCACCTCCAGGGGGTTAAGTCGGTAGTAGTAAGCCGATTCTCATCTCATCACGACTTCCCGAGCAAGGCTCGACCGAGATCACTCCCAAGAGTTCTCGACCCGAGATGCTCTGGTCTCTACCCATGCGCCTCTCGCCTAGACCGACTTGAGTGTAGCGGTCTCGGTTCACCTGGGGTCACGTCCGCATTAAGCCGATTCTCATCGAGTGTCGACTATCCCTCCTCAGAAAGGTGACTTGAACCGAGACCGCCTCGTGGAGTGCCTCGAGCTCGAGGCTCGACCTAGTATTAACTTGCAATGAAAATTTTTTCTTCATTATCTACACCTACATCTCCCTGCGCATTTCTTCGCATCTCGAGTGCCTCAGCCTCAGGTCGTGGCCTCAAAGTTCGCCTCCAGGGGGCACATCCGCAGTAAGCCGATTCTCATCGTAGTAATCCGACTATTCCCCTATGATAGGTCTCGAACGTGAGGCCACGCCGGCCGCTTCTCACCGAGATGCCTATGTCCTTTCACGCCGATCTAGATGTTGCGCCTCAAAGTTCACCTGGGGTCACGCACGCAGTAGTCGATTCTCATTGTAGTAAACCGACTATTCCCCGCGGCAAGGCTTGAACCGAGGCCGCCGGGAGTGTTTTCTCACCACCTTCGCCGAGCTCGACCGGCCTTTGCCGAGCGGCAGAGAGCTCCGCGACCGCTATGGCGTCTTCGCCTCCTCTCGACGGTCTTGAGGGCCTCCCCAAAGACCGCAAGACTTGACTCGGTGGTCTTCGCCGCCTTCTCGTGAAGGGCCTCGAGCCTGCTCGACCTCGCGCGCAGGCATCAACGGCCCGAGAAAGCTCGGAGGAGGGCCGCTTTAGCCGATCACCTCCCGCCGATCGCAAGGTCATCCTCGAGCCGAAGGATGTACGCCTTGCGCCTCCACCCGGCCGCACCACTTGAACTTGGTGGAGTGCCCATGCAGCTTTGGAGCCCTTGGGTGATCGTGCACAATGCCCGCAAAGACTAGAAGGGTCATGACCACGGATGGGAAGGCGAACGAAATTAAGCCGCGCCACTCGATCAAGCCGATCCTCGAATCTCCACCGGCGGACCGATGATCCGAGCGCCGATGATCGCCGGGCTCTGTAGGATCCCCGGTCGGGGTGTAGAGGCCACGCCGCCCTCCAACACGTGGTCGGCCCCATCGCCGAGGTCCCGACTTGGGTTGTCTCTACCGAGGAGGGTGGTAGCGAGTGGAGCCGAGACCTCAAGAAAGCAAAAGCAAAGAAGAGGGAAGCTAAGTAGGAGAATAATAAACGGCGACGAAAATCCCAAGGCCTCGACATACCGGGCGCTTCCCACCTCGATCGCGCCGCGACGGCCTCGTCCGAACTCGCTAGGGGTCGACCGGACTGCTCCATCGACCCCGGTGGCCCCAGCCACGGCAGCTGAGCACCCATGTCTTTGACCCCCACGACGACCACTTCTGGGTCGACGTCCGGTCTAGGGGCCCTTGGTCGAGGCCTTCGCCCTTCGTTCGGCTGGTCCGGCCCAAGGGACCTTGGTCGAGGCCCTCACCGCCGCCTCCGGCTCCTCGTGGCCGGGCTTGGGCGCGAGTGCACCCAGCAGCACTGTGATGATGTCCTCATCCTCGGCCTCGCCCTCGACTCACCCCGACAACAATATAATTATTGCCCGACGGGCGCCCGAGGTCTGTGACGGGAAAACTGCTAAGTAAGAAGAAAGATAAAGAAGACTATGCTGTAGGTCGAGGGTGTGCTCATACCTGAGCGATGAGCCACCTTCTCCGGGAGGGTGGATGCATCCGCACCTCATCGCCTCGCCGCGCAATGAGCATCTCCTCGAGCGCTTTGGTCGCGACCTTGGGGCGCCACAAGCCTGTGCTCCTCCATCTTCGCCCCAGACTGTGGTCGGAGATTGCCGCCCGCACCGAGTTCGAGGGCCCGAGGCGGCCACAGAGACGAAGGGAGATTAGAAAGAGGGGGAAGAAAAAACGATGAAAAAAATTAAGCCCGGGCCCGAGTGTTCCCGGGCTCGACGGATTCGACTTACCACTGCACGATCGGCCCACTCGACGTGGGGCCTCTTGAGGCGTGGCTCGCATGTCCCGGTGGGCCTCTTACCCGCTTTCTTTCCTTTGCCCGCCCGGCAACGGAGCATGGGCCTCGCTGCCTCTAGAAGCTCCTGCCGCCACGCAATCGAACAAGGTTATTACGGTCCCGGATTAGCTAAGCTCTAACTAGGTAAGATGCGCACTCGCTGCTCGCCTCAAGACATTCTTGGGGACGGGTCGTTGAGGGTGTAAGAGAAGGTCGCTTTCCCGAATGCCTCCTCGTGATCCTCGCCGCCACCTAAGACTCCTTCGGGCACCAGGAAAAGGAAAAGAGGCTATTAGAACTGTGCCCGAGTTCAGACCAAAATGGGGTGGGGTCAAGAGAGCTTACTGTTAGATTTCCTGTAAGGTCATCCTTCCCCGATTTAAGAACGGGTGCACCCTCTTCCGCAGAGGGAACACCTTTCCAGAGGTAGTCGCTGACGATCGCCGACCAAAGGAGGCCGCCGCGTCGCACAGATATGGATGGCGGCAAGGGCCTCTGGTCGACCGCCGAGTCTTCGCTCGAGGGTTTGGCGCTGCCGCTGACGGAACGCCATTGTACGCGAGCGCCCGCCGCCTCTTCTTCAAATAGAACCACCTCTCGGTCCATGGACCGAGGAGTCCTAGGTTTGGCCGAGAGGAAGGTGCAAGGGAGCCCTGTCAGAATCGAAGTACAGCACCCGACCACGGGGTCCTTCGCGATGTGGAACAAGGAGTAGAATCGGAAAAAGAGAGAAGGGGTCAGGAGGATCCCCAAGAACCCTCTCAAAGATGAGAAAAGATGGAGAGAAGGAGAATGGAGTTAGGCACCAGGTTGATGAGCTCAATCTCGCATTGCGCGAGAACGGTGGCCAGGAAATCGCTCTCTGTGGTCCGCACCAAGAGCATGTACCGCTTCGCCTTACAAGTTCATCCTCCCGGGCCTGCTCAGCCTCCCGCCAGAGCCGCTGTGTCGCTGGGTCTAGATTCCCAGCCCTCGAGATCCTTCATTCTCTCCGCGCGTGGTACTCTTCCGAACTTGGCCATGGCTTTGGGAGGAGGAATCGTCAAGAAGAAAACATGGCGAACGAAGGTCAAGGAGGCAAGAAGACAAGATGATCGAGGGCTCGATGTAGAGAAGGAATGGGGGATTTCTAAAGTGGGCAACTATGCCAGATTTAAAGGGAGTCCGATTGCCAACAACTGGCAATGGTTACGCCTCAAAAGGCGCGACGGGACATTCGGCAGGGAACGCAAGCGCCGCAAGATACGCCTTGGCTTCCCCGTCCGAACGCGAATGTCGCGAGACGCGCCTCGCTCCCTATCCTAACGCTGGCGTCACGGCCGCGCCCTCTCGACTCCTCTCGCTCAAGGCGGCAACGGTCCGGCGCCCTGGCACGCCACGCAAGAGATCGCCGGCAACCCCGCACTGAAGTTCGAGCTCGAGGGTTTTCGGCTTGATCGGAAGCCGACCTCCTCAAGGTCATCGACTCAAGAACATCCCGAGCTTCAGATCGCTCGCTGAGCCTCGGGGCTAGTTGTCGGAATCGCAGCTTCGACACGAGCACCCGAACTCGTGGCTACATCCCACGGGTTCGAGGCGCGCCTCCGGCTTGAGCTCGACCTTAACGAGCCAGAGCTCTGCTCGGCAGTAAGGTCGGGACCCGAACCTGCTAAGCGAACTCGGCCACATTCTCGAGCGCGGCCACCATCGCCACCACGCCTGTGCCCAAGTTCGGGACCGCGCTTTAGTACCCTCCGACCATCCCGCTTCACCGTGAACGGTCCGATGAAAGACAAAGAAACCTCCTCGCGTGGGAATCGTAACAAAACTTACCCTCGTGGGAACTAGGGCCGACGCCAACCGCTCTCATCGCTCTCAACCGCCTCGTCGCTTCTCAACGACTTCACAAATCACCACAACCGCCTCGACATCGACTCGACCAAGCGGCAGGAGCATCCAGAGGGATCTCGTGAGACCTTCAAGAAGACAGGTGACTAACGCCAAAGGGGCGACATCGCTCTAGAGCGAGCTATGCTCGAGCTCCCATTGTACTCACAAACAAGAAAGGCATTGCATTTATTTTTCGCCCCAAGGCAGGATCGAGTAGAGTCAGCATTCAACCGGGCTCGAACCAAGATAATCCTCGTGACCCAGCTCGTCTCTTCTCCTCGGTTTTCCCGACATATCCTCTCCGCGACGCGACACCTCTCCCTGACAAGCATGACTCGGCCCGCCTCACGATTCTCCATACTCGCGGTCGATGGCCCCGATCACGACACTAATGGTAATGCAAACTTTAAATAACAAAACCAATAAATTGATGTCTCTAAGAATAAACTGTATGACAATACAACTATAGTTCAGACTTACAAATTTGATTTCTTGCTGTTCAGCCCCCTTGCAAATTCTGAAAGAAAAGCAATAATAAGTAGGGATGGGCCGAGATAAATATGGTCCAACAACCTAATACTAAATTTAGGTTTTGTCAGTGCTATAAATTCCAAAATATATTTTCATGCATATCCAAATAAAATATGTGAGGACAGGTTCATGTTCCATACATTTATTACATGATCTGATTGGTATAATACATGTTTATCCTTTATCCATGCTTTAATATTTGGGCAACTATAAAAAAGAAATGCATAGAAGCACCTCTCTATAACTATATATGTTCTTCTTGTTTGTTTCCCACCTATTTTTCTCATTCAGTCCTTTCTACCCTCTTGAACTCAGGTATATCCGGTGCTTTAATCATGGCAAGTGATTATAAATAAATAATACCCTCTATCCTAGTTTGTTCTCCCGTTTTTCTTGTAGAACAGAATGGCCTAGAACTCTAGACAATTCCTAAAGATATGCAAACACATCTATTGTACTTGGAATGCCCACAAATATTTTGGAATATAACAGTAAGAAGATAGCCATAATTGTACACAACCTAGGTGATTAAAATTTACACAACACAAGAGGCGGGTAATTTAGATAAGAATAACCAACAGCAGCAACACATGTAGCAAATCACATATCAGAAATACAGCCAGATCAATATGAATTTCTTGCAATTTTTTATCGTTCCAAAATGCCTCAGTCGATATGGAAAAATGTTGGAAATAGAAATGGAAATTGACAGAGAGATAAGCATGAAATTGCAACTTTAGTAAGGTGCAAAAATGGTGCAAAGACAAATAGAACAAATTAGCCCCGATCTCAAACAACTGTAAGCTCGTGGATAGCAATTTCAAGTTGACTAATTTATAATCGCCACACGACAATAGCACCATTACTTAATCTTTCCACCAACCAACCATGCAAAAACATATATAGATCGATGGATCACCATGTAAGACGAGCATATAAGTTTACAAACTTATCAAGATGGTGCAAAGACTTACCTTGGGTGTAGAAGAGTCGCCACACGGGGAGGAGGCGCATGGAGGAGGCCTCCACGAGAGGAGGTTGACGGGAGGAGGTTGATCGGCGCGGGAGGACGTTGGCTCGAGAGGAGGCCGCCACCGAGGAGGCTAGCACGGAGGGTCCGGCGGGAGGAGGTTAGTGTGGGTTCACAAGGGTTTGGGGCCAATATGTAGGTTTGGGGCCGAATTGCGCCCGTGTCCTTTTATAGGAGGTTATCGAGATTTGTTCTATAATAGAATCGTCTCAGTGATACTATTATATCATAGACGATTCTATAATAGATTTGTCTATGATATTGCCGTATATCACTTACGGTATATGAAAAGTACCATCTGTGATGATATCATTGACGATTTCACTATAGAATTGTCAGTGATGTTCCTCATCACAGATGGTTTTTCAAACTCGTCTGTGATGAGATGTCTAATATAAACCTTTATGTAGTAGTGCCTGCCTCACGGATCCCGACATAGCTATGGTGTGGACCATTGACGAGGTACTGGATGCCTCAACCCTACGAAACCCTTGCCCGTCGGCGTCAAGACTGCCTTCTCCTCGTTCGAGCTAGTCTGTTCATCGAGGGGCATTGCTTCCTTCATTTTTGGTTGGTTGTTGTAGGCATTTCTATATTTGTTGGAGGACCTTTCTAATTTTGTTGCACAACATATTTCAATGTCTTTCAGTCTGATCTCTCAAAAAATTTGTATTGAGTTGTTTTTTTGCAATGGGTTATTATGCACCTGAGAATTTCTTTTTGTTGCAGGCCATTTCTAATTTTGTTGCGCAAAGTGTTTCAATTTGTCGCAGTTTGACCAAAAATATTGTATTGAACTGTTTTTGTTGTAATAGGTTATGTGATTTGTTGCACCTGACCAATTTTTTTGTTGCAATAGAAGATTGTGTTTTGTTTCTTCGTTTATGCAGTTGTCGTAGCCAGACGGGATTTTTGTTGTATGCTACAGTAATCATTGTTGTGCTTATGGTGATTTTCTGTTGTACGTAAGAATCGGAGGTGGAGATCTTGTGGATGGATGATTTAGTGGTGGATACTTGACCTTTTTAGATAAGATGATCAATTGGGGTTGAGATCTAGAGAGGGGAGACTGGTTGGGCACTTGCATGAGGTTGAAGATGATGCACGGGCATGTGTTTTGCCTAGAAGACAATCCGACGGTTCTAGTCATTGATGTAATGAGGATCATAGGGATGTCGAAGGTGTTCGATGCTAGCGTCCAGATCATTCGTCTGGATGCTATTCGCTCCCAAAATAAAAATATGGAACCTTAAGAGATACGCAGCATCCAAATATAGACCATAACGATATTATTGTTATTATACTTTTGACTTGCCGCCAGAGAATCATTTTTCCCGTGAGAAAAACAGTTTTGCAGATGTTCTGTTCGAATCTGGAATCTTGATATAACACCACCTAAACTCTGATTCATTGTACAAAAAGAGCATTAGTATAATCATCTTCCAGGCATTTACCTGTATGTGGTGATCATTTCATCGAGAAATGCTTGGACATATGCCGGCCATGATAAGCTAAGGCAGAAGTCCGAACGAAACTTTTTGAAACCAAGTTCAGCAGGATTCAAACATTCCAGAATCTGTAAGCATCAAAACATAGTCAAAAGGCTCGTCTTAGCATCCAGAAATCACGCACTGATTATGAACAGTTGCGGCAGCACTGGATGTAAGTAAATAGAGAAATGGGCTGCATACTGAGTTTGCGAGAATGATTTCCAGTAGCACAGGCTTCTACAGCAGCGTCAAGATTGAATTTAAGTCATACTGGAAATCTTGATCCAGAAACGTTATGATTGATCTCTACTGCAAACCTCATTACATATGACAGTCCTTCGAAATTAAAGAGAAATTTTATGGCGCATTATATTAGCAGTATTTGGTAGGCAGTGGAAATAAGATTTATGCATTAATGTGTTAAGGATATTCCTACTACTCTACTACCAGATAGGGATGAAAACGGAACGGAAACGGTCGGTAAATGGTCGTTCCGTTTCCGTTTCCACATCTTTTACCGGTAACGGAAACGGAATCGAAAACCCCGGAAACGGATACGAAAACGAATAATGATCGAAACGGATGCGGAACGGAACGGAGCGGATACGGAAACGAAAGTGGAAAATTCCAGAAGAACGTAATACATGATCACAATATACATGATCACAAAAACAATGTAACTCATTCCATCACAAAGGTGGGTACAATAACAATGTTACGTTCACCGGTATCACTAGAAAGTTTTTTCTCAAGTTTATCAGTTGAAAGCTCGCTATTTGTCCCCCAGATCAAACCATCATATCCTCCTCCATACCATTATCATCGACATCCTCTTGCTCCTCCAACTGTAAAGATGTAATGCCCTAAAATTTTCATATTATTGTTCAATGTTCATTTATGATTATCTGAGATTTATCCTGGATTTTCTGGAATTTATAAATGCCATTTTACTATTTTTCAGATTTATATAATTAATTTATTCATGAAAAATGAAGCCAAAAAATATGCTAGAAATAATTTTCCTAGGTTCAAAATGTTCCAAAGTGTTTTTGAGATTTTTTTCGGAATTTTTGAACTCTATTTGATATTTTCTATAAAGGCATTTGTATTTCTGAAATTATTTTAATTCGAAAATAAATTTAAATTCTCTATTCTCCTTTTTGGGCCAAATGGGCCAAGTTTCCGACAGAATTTCCGGTTTCACTTATACGGAATTTCCGATTCCGTTTCCGTTTCCGACGGAAATGGCTCTCCCGTTTCCGTTTCCGTTTCCGACAAAAAGTTTCCGTTTCCGTTTCCGTACCGACATTTTCCGTTTCCGTTTCCGAAAAAAGGCTTCCGTTTCCGTTTTTCTTCGGAACGGTCGGAAATTCCGTTTCCGTTTTCACCCCTACTACCAGAGCAAGTATAAATAAATACTAGCTAATATCATCTATTGGATTGAAAAGAATAGACATCCCTATTGAATTCAGCATACCATAAGGAACCTCAAATTAAAAGCCTCTTGCAATGAGAAACAACGAATCCTTTCGATCCATGGAGGAAGAGGTCGGACCAATGCTGAAACTGCTCCCGCCACCAAAGCCAGGTCTACCACCAGAACCCTGTAGACATTCCACGGTGGAAAATGATATCAATTTCTTGTACAGTAACAATACTATCATCAATAAACTAATGAATGTTTGTATAGCACCATCCTCAGAAAGAAGGAACCTCACAAAATGTGAAGACAAATAAAATAACGTTTGGAAGAAGGAGCAGAAACATGAGAGAAAAAAAGTAGCAGAAGAATGATAGAAGAAAAAGGACCTTCAGGCAAAGTTTATAAGAGGAAACAAAAGGTTGTATTAAGTAGATGCAATTGAATACCCTGAATGATGGCTGGAACCATAGTTACCTAATTCGTTCTAACCCCCCACGAATCGTGAATCGGGTTCGCACTGGATCGGTTTAGGATATATGGTTCGTGTTTACGTGGAAATTGAAAGAAAAATAATGAACCGTGAATCAATCCCGCATAAACATTTGGAAGAACCGTGTTTCTAATAACTATGGCTGGAACTCAGCTGGGGCACCACCCTTCTCACCACCAAAGTCACCAGGCGCACCACGAGTCCACGTTACTGATCCCGATCTCTCCAAACCTTGGCCTGTCAGATGGATAAATGTGGACGGGTACCAGTAGTAGTACTGCCATGAGATCGTCTCCTGAAATACTCCTTGGACTTAATGCTCTGCATCAGCTTGATCACCGGAAGGTTTGTGTAATTGCATGTTGCTTGTTGGGTACACAAGTAGAAATGTTAGTAAGCAAATGAAGCTGTAGAGCTGAAATTGCTGTAACTCCTTTTCCAATTGTGATATACTGATGTCAAGTATTGGAGACTTTCATCAAGAAACCAGGATATTGAGATCAATAACCGAGAATTAAGCCAGCATAGTTACAAACTCGAATTTCCTTTACTTAATACAAATGCGTTAGCTGTCCACTAGTGCAAATATTATTCATTTCAATAATCTCACTTTGCTCTCATTTTTGCCATCGATTTGTTCTGGAACCGAAAAGAATCAAGGAGTGGTGAGGCGACCTTGGAAGAGGTACTTGCACTTCTCATTGCGAGTGTTCTTGGGGATGATCTAACGGGAACACACACACACACACACACAAAACCATTATTCCCTAACGAATCGAAGCAACGAATTAGCACTTGTACATGGGATTCAGGTGCATACCCCGGCGACTAGTGGAGTTTGGCTAGCGAGCTCCAAGCGCAGGGAGGGAGAAGGCACTGGCAGTGAGGACGACGAAACATTCCTCAGTCTAATTAATTATATTTCTCCCTACTGATATCGAGGCTGAAATCAAATGGGCTCTTCAGTCTAGAAGCTCTCAATTTGCTTGACCCAATTCATTCCCTTTTTTTTCTATTCACTCGTGTCGGGCCTGATCTGGTCGACCCGATCAAACTATTTCAGGATTACAGAGAAAAGGAAGAAAATTACGCTCGATCTTTTTGGCAATGGCATTGCCAACCTAGCTTACAACTCCATTTCTTCAGAGTATGGATCTGATCTATCTACTCGATAATTCATCTGGTGACTTCATGGTTGCCAAAGAAGCCATAATAGCTCCGATCAACCCATTTTTGTTTGGTTCTGCCGAATATAGGCAGAATGAGAATATACACCTCTGGATGACTGAGGAACCAAAAAATACGGAGAAGACGGGCAACACTAGACGTGTGAATCCAAGGCCTTCCAAGCCGTGCGGTTTCAAGACGCTCAAAAGGCAGATTTGTAAAAAGATATCCTCTTTCTTCTTATGAATAGAAGGAAGCATCAAAACTACGAAGGTGAAAATAAAAGCAGCAGCCATATGTGTGTCCTCGATAGTTAGAAGTACGGCTCGAGATGGACCTTGATTCCTCTCCGGCCATGAAAAGATGCGTTGACCTGTTGATAGGATAGCGGGGCAGTAAAGAGGAGAGGAGGAAAAGTGAGTTACCATAGTAGTTGTGAAAGAAAATCCCACTCAAATATCTCAACGTAAAAGTCAACCCAAGCGCCCGCGAGTTTGCGACGTCCTAGAGTTTTATAATAGCCGCACTTGCAATGGATATCCAGAGTTCATGCACATACAGAGCGGCCTCGTTTTAGGCGTGAAAATGCAAAATACGTAAAATGAGAGGGGTAAATATGTAAATAGAAAGATTGACTTGGGCTGAGTGGGCTTTCGGCCGTGTTGGGCTAAGATTTAAGTTTTAGTCCACTACTAATGTATTTCTGACCTGACAACAAGCCCATTGGCAACTATTGTACTCAGCTGTGAGAAGAGATTCCTCTAAAAAAAGAGACGTGAGAAAAAAGCTTAGTTCTTGCCTCTTGTATTCAGCTGCTATGGTTTGTGGTTTGTGATTAAGACTGCAGAAGTTAGTTACCAAAACACACACAAACTGACAAAAAAGAGAAGGTACTACAATAAGAATTTAATCTCTATTTCAAATCAGTATATCATTTGCAATATTCATCGAGTTCACGGTCATACAGTTAGATGTGGTTGGATTAATTGACCATAAATTTGGTCAGTGTAACACCCTACAATCCAAATATGCTTAGGCCTAGCCCACATGGGATAGACCACGCACACATAGCAACCTATTTACATTTTTTAAATCAACTTATGTAAAATAATTAGCCAAGGTTTGTTACCTTTGGACACCCAAATTAAGTTTTATATACTGCTGATTATTTTCCTTAATTGGTAAGGTGAGACTAAAACTCCAACCTCTCGTACTCAGAATTTTTTTCTTTAATATTTATTTTTATTCTTTTTTCAAAACTATGCGTCCAATGAAAATTTTGCAAAATTATACGCTTGTCGCTCGTGTATGGGCGATCGCCCATACACAGTGATTTGTCCCTCGCGCCGCTTGTCGCCATCGGTCACCGTCACAGGCCTCCTGTCGCCTCGAGACAGGGCCGATGTGGGGTTGCAAAGCATTTTTTTTTTTAGTATTTTTGTAATTACTATATGCCTTTTTAATATGAACCACATAACTTTTGCTAGAGTGTCCAAATGAAATGAAACTTATTTCTAAATTTAAATTTTGGAATGAGGAATTAGATTGTAAAATAAAAATCTATGTGTTGTTTACAGAAAATAATTTTATTTGAGTTCGAATGCTAGGCTCTAACTATGGATTGTGAAGGAACTACAATGTGTGTTGATCCATAAATCATGAAATAAATAGAATAAGTTAATACAACCTTATGCACTTAATTTTTGCAAAAATATCTAAATATGATTGCATTTTGAATCAAAGATGGCTAGTTTAAACCCTTTATAGCATTCATTGTTCAAGTAGTTAGAATAATGTCTAAAGGACCTCAAAACTTGACAGAACCAGCTTTGTTGCATTCTTGGGCTTGCATAGGTTACAATTATGTAAAAATATTTAGATGTCACTTTAGGTCGCACTATTTTATTGTCAGTCCGAACGCACCCAGAAACATCAAAATGGCCGTATCTTTCGCAAACGAGGGTCATACTCGATGAAATCAAATCGATGAACTTAAAATGCTATAACCTATTTTGATGGACAAAAATAACATCATTTGGGACAACTGGAGCAAAGAGGACATATACGAGCCCTCCTGACAAAGGAGCATACACTTGAAGGGTAGGCCGCACTCTTTATTACGACTTAAAACCGAAAGGAGTACCACGAACAAGGAAAACCAAAGTTAACACTCAGACGCTCATCGAGTGCTTCGAGGCCACTTCCCATTCGCCAATGCCTCCGCTGGCTTCTCGCACGCCGCGCTCTCTCGCTTCTCTCTCTCTCGGCCTCCTTCTCTCCGCTTCCTTCCTACATGCCTCCTCGCGCGACATCGCGTTGTCCTTGAAGTCGCCACTGAACTCGCCCCGCCGGTTGGCTTGGTCAAGAAGCCGCTGGTCCTCGGGTTGATCTCCGATCAAACCACCGCCAAATTCACACAATGGCGGAGGTGATCGCATAAACGTAAATTAGCAAAGTTTCATTCGCAAATATTATGTAACCCGTATGATTGTTACCATGCGGCGATCCTTCGTGCTCTTCTCCGTGGATCAAGGCGTAGTTAAGCGCACTTCCAATACCTCCTCTTCCAAGTTGAAATTTCCCAAGAGCGACAAGCTCGCAAAGATCTCCGCACATACACATGGGTGCTACACCCACGAGGTAGGAAGAGATCTTGGTACGCTAAATTGTGCGGCATGCACTTGCTTCTTCCTTTGCCTTCCCTTCCCTTTGCACTTGCACGCCTCGGCATTTTCGATTGATCCCGATTTTTCCTCCTCCTCTATTCTTTGCGTAGACCGCTTGTGAGAACGAATGTTATAAGCGGCGATATCGCTGGGTATGGAGCGATCGCCTCATATTAGGCGATCGCCTGACTAGAGGCTTATAGGTGCACCAGTATGCTGGTGTGTTGTCACGCCGTGTGGCATAGGCAAGCAATGCATACATGGATTTGCACAATTTAAAGTGATAAGGCTGTCATGTTACTAACTCTGGACAGCTTATACAATATGTCGAACGTAAAGGCATTACAAAAATACGTCCGCATAACAAGTCAATCACGCCACGCTTCTCGATCCGCCCGTGGGGTAGGTGAGTGGCGACGGCGACGGACGCCCTCCTAGGCCGCCGCGGCGCGGCGTAGAGTAGTGTGGCGCGACGAGTGCGTGTCTCCGTAGAAGGCGCTCCGAGAGCCGAGAGGGTCGAGGTAGTCGGCCGAAAGGTACTCCTCCGTGTCGAACTCGTGCGTCCATGTGGTCGCCGAAACCCCGGGTCCTTCAGGCGCGAGACGACGAGGAGCCTCCGCAGCCCACTATCCCCACCGCCGCGTGGGAGCGAAGCGAGGAACCGGCGGGGTAGGGCGAGACGCGAAGGAGCCTCCGCAGCCCACCGCCCTCCCGCACCGCGTGAGAGCGTGACGAGGCACCGGGGTAGGGCGAGGTGCCGGGTGTAGGGACGTGGTGTGCCGCGCCCGCCGACGCTCTCGCGCCCGCAGTGGCCAAGCGAGCCAACCGCCTCATCCTATCGAGGACCCGAGCCTGCCGTCTCGGACTCGGCGGTGGTCACCGTATGCCCCCGTAGGCGCTGCCAACATGGACACAAGATCCACCTCAACCTCCCCGATGAGCCGAGCCCGCATGTAACGTTAGATTGTTATTACGTAATTTACATGAAAAAGACGCGCCCATGTAGCTCGATTGCGACACTTACCGAGGCGCTGTCCTCCGGGACATCTGTGAAGGGTACGTGTCCGCTATCGATGCTCGCCAGTACGACACACGGCCGTGTGTACCCCACCCCGAGGCGAGGCTGGGCGAACCACTCCATGTACTCATCGCACATGTCGTGGTCGTGACGGCCGGTCTCGTGACCTCTCGCCGAGCGCGCGCCTCACCGCACGGCCCATGGTCGATACGGCGCGAATCGAGTGCCCATCCGCAGCATCCATCCGGCCATCCCGCAATGCAAAAACGTAAGTACACACCACATTCATTTCGCAAAGATGCGAGTAGTAGGATCGTGGCAGGTACTGTGAGCGCCACGCGCGACAACGTGACGAGGCGGCAAGGGAAAGGATCGAACAGCCGAATCGCCGCAAAGACTTGGTGCGGGAGTACTCGACACATCGTCAAAGACGAACCTTACGGGTGAGCCGTAGGCCTCATCTCGCGGCAAAGCACGGAGACCCCGTGAGGTGCTCGGGCGTGGACGCCGTGACGCGGTGTATGGCATCCACCGCACGCCCTCGCCGTGGAGGCGGTCGAACTCCCGAACGAACTCTGTAGGACCTCCTCACCGTCGCGGCGCTGCATCTCCGCCGTGAGGAAGTAAGAAATGGCGGAGGTTATTCAAGTGCGCGAGCGGGAAAAAGATACGAGGAGCATACTCGCTGCCGGACCCGCAGTGGCCCATGGTGGGCCGCCCACCGGTCGCTCTCCGTAAGGTCCCGGGGTACGGTGTCGTGTCAACAACAGCCTACCGATGGAGAAGCGCCCGTGACCACAACCGAGGAATAGGACGCAACCCGACATCGCCGCGCCGTGTTCGCCTCGAGACGACGCCGCACATACCTCTGATGTCGCCGCTAGCACAACCGAGGCCCACGACCACCGCATCATCTGCTTACAGGGGGTTAGACGTGTTCACCGAGACGAGATTTGAACCGAGTGTGTTCTCATCTACCGGGTGTCGGTGATGTGCTGGTGTACTGATGAGGTGACGGTCCACCGTGTTCCCGTGGGAGGACGGAACATCACCCAACCGAACAACAACAGAGGTATGCCTCCGCATGGCGGGCCATGTCCGCCTCCGCGTGGCCGGTGGAGAAGCCGAGCCAGAGCGCTCGCAACAAACATTATCGCGAACTTAGCGCTTTCTTTAATTCTCAAAGAAATGGGTATTCACCGTGAATCGGCGCGCCACGCTTCGCCGGTCCGCGGCGCCACCTCTCCCGAGGGGCCGGTGAGGGGCTGCCGGTGCCGCCGATCACGGCGAAACGCGCGACAACTCGGCGTACACGTGACGGAGGAGTCGTCGCACGATCGCCGGACCCACACAGTGGGAGGCCTAAGAGGTACGACATGTCCCGCAGCGTCGGAGCCATCTCTCGCACGGAAGGTGGAACGTGTGCGCCTCCGCCTCCACCGGTCCACGAGCGCGCAAGACAGCATCGTCGCACCGAACCGCAGACCTCCTTGCCCGCTAACGGGCGATCACCTCCTCCACCATCCTACAAAGAGGGAGTAAGCCACCGCCGCAACCCGCATGTAGTGCATTGCGTCGTTAGAATTGCATTCACTGTAAGTACATGTACGTAAAAGAGTGCAAGCGCGATGTGCTTACCGTGGAACCCAGCCGGGTCAATGCGGCAGCTCGCTGGGCACCCGAGGTCGGAGTGTCCCTAGCTCTCGGCTCTCCTCTCGGAGTACCTAGACCGGTGGTCGATCGACGGTCACGCCCAGCAGCTCGAGTGGCAAGGTCGCGCCATCGTGGCATGCTACAAAGCAAATACAACAAATTTGTCAAGAATTACGCAGTGCACACAAAATGAAATGCGAAATAACGAATTGTACAATACTCAACAAACAATACAACCAAGTGCGAGAGCCAAAAAATCTCATATTACAAACATATAAAAGACAAAGACATGTTCAACAACTTACTAGTACATTGAAAATTACATGATGCGAACAACAACTTACTAGTACATTGAGAATTACATGATGCGAACAACAACTTACTAGTACATTGAAAATTACATCGAACATCACAACTTACATTACAACTTACCGGTCCATTGAAAAATACAAGATGGGAACAACGTGGAAAATTACATTATCCGCAGCTGCGACGCCTCGGACTCGCCCATATCGTTCGAATGCGCTTTGTCCTTCGACGCCCGACCTTCACCTTCAACATTCGGATGTCCGCACCCATCGATGGTCCGGAGGGGTCATGTGAACGATCCATCCACTCGGCACTGCACACCTCGTGATGCCACGTGTTGAGAACGCTCGCTTGTAGTAGTACGGGAGATGAACGGACGATGTGATTGATGCGCCTCGGCGAGTGCGGCAATGATGTGCAGCACGGCAAGTGCAAGCAGCGTGGTTTTTGGCGTGAGCACTCGCACTCACCGCCGAGTATGCACGGATGGGAAGTCCTCTCCTGGCACCTCGCAACCTCGGTCACCGTAGTGCACGTGGTATCTCCGCTCCACGCCACTCTCCTGTAACCCGATGTGTATGCGCCTTTCTTGTTTTCTTGGACATGTAAGTAGACACAACAGCTGAGTACGACGACGATTGTCCGACATACATGATGTGGAGGTCTTGTATCGCCAATGAAATATCTCTGTGTCCCTAATAAGACACCTTCAACTATACCCACCTGGAAGGCATCCGTGCCTTTCATTACCTGGGCTTGTAAATCTCCGCTGTGTTCGTTGTCATGATCCCATAACGCCGAGCCGCCTCGCCATGCGTAGGACCATTTCTCCAAAGGCTCATGTCGTGATCCAATCGGTGAAACTCTTTATGCCGTACTCACCCTCGCCGGATGTTTGGGGGTCGTCTTCAGCCGCACACAAGGTCGTGGGGTCCTCTCCTTGCTCATGGTACACCATCGGGTTCCTTGATGAACTAGCGGTACCTCCGGATCCATTGATTGCTTCTTCGTTAGTTCGCCCAACGCCCTCCAAGGCGCGTCGAACTTCCTCCGCTGGTTCTTTTGTACAGCGCTGAACATGTTCATAAGCTCCTTGTTCCGAATCGACGGAAAAATTGGCACCCATATGCCTCATGCACCACCCGCCTCCTCGTCCGCCACTTTGTCGCTCCCACGACGGTGGACCCTTGTTGCATATCCACGATCGCCCTTAGCAGCCTTCGCATGCTCGGTCATGGATGACACAAACATCGAGCTTGTCAAGAACAACCGCCACTTCACTCTTTCAAGGAACCATGCATCGACTCTCCATGTTTTCTCCACGAATGCCAATGCAACCGGTAGAACCTAGTTGTTGGCATCCACCGCGATCGCAGCTTAGAATCGCCCTTGTACTTCCCGTGAGGAATGTGCCGTCTATGCAAAGGACCAAGGCGACGGTCTTTAACGCATTTATGCATGCGCCAGTATGGAAGAATGCATTGCAATACCCACTTACGGCCGCACACACCACCCGCGAGAAACTCCGCAAGGTCGATGGATGTACCGGGTTCCTCGCAAGCGATTGCCACGAGCAAGTGGGAAATATTCTCGCATGAAGCCTCGACGTCCCGAACCGTATTTCCAGAGCTGTCCTTTTTGCTCTCCATGACTTTGCGTAGCTAATCTTGTATCAAACCTCTCCCCACGGCCGTGATAATAGATCGAGGTCGCAGATGGGGATTGTCCACGATCCGACCATAAACACATTTGCCACCCAAGTGGACGACGGATTATGGTGTCCTCGCTCCGCTTCTTCCACCGCAGCTATGCTCAACCACTATGGAGCATTTCGGTAGTCCTTCCACTTCCCCGTATGCATGCACCGCCATGGGCACGAATCAACTACGCACTTCACGTCGTAGTCCTTCTTGCCGACTTCACTACCGAATTGCCGCCGAGAGACATTGCCCAAGATTTCACCGCATCCATCACACCTCCTTGTCTTTATATATGGCCCTCCGTCACCTCGTTCTCACGATACTCACATGCATAAATGTTCCTTCATTCATTGTTAGGTCTTCGAATCAGAATTGGTCCACGCACCGTGGATAGGCACCTCGGGGCGCTTGTCCTCCTCGTCGGAGTGCTCACCATCGTGGACTTCCTCATCCGCATGGTCCTCCTCTTCCATCAGTCAACAATGTCCTCCACCTCCTCTCCCTCGTCGGCCACCTCGCCGCCTCCACTGCTCTCCGCCACCCCGCCCTTCGCCACCGCTCGCCTCGTGCTCCTCGCCTCCGGCTCCTCCGCCTTCCTCTTCGCATCCTTCTACATTTGACGCCCTCCTCGTAATGTCCACCCGACATCACGAACTTGCGACACCGATGGAGCTACCGGTAGCATCAGACCAACAACAAGAGCGCCAACCCCGCCTACTGCGGCAAAACCAACATAACTCCTCCATGTTGACGCCGAGTTAATAGGAATCAACTCTCCGTAAAAGCGGTCTTGCGCTCGGCTCACTCTGCTCGACCCATAACCAACAGCCTGGGCATCCAAACCGAACATCCGAGACATCCACTCCAACAAACCCTGTATGTCCTATCGCTCGGTCTACATATGCCCGTCATTTACTCTTGAAAATGATGATAGATCCACCCCATCCGCCCCTATGCTATCTCCCCATCTCCATAAAATATTTGGAAATACAATTTCTCCAACATGCCGCAACGTCCGACGGAAAATTATTACTCTAAAATACAATCTACAAAACGACATTGACCGTAATACAAAATACGACTATAAATAAGTGATTTTGACTACAAATAAGTAATTCGACTTGCCTACCATATGGCCTAACATTATATTTGTGCCACATTACATTAACCCTACCAAATTAAAATTGTAAATATTGCCTACTATTTTCACTGTATTCACTTTCTATATACTGAGTACTATACAATCCTGAAATCTCTAAAAACTAAATACTACATTAAAGTTCTAAACGCTATCCGAGAAATTTCTAAACAACACTATGCGAGAAATTCTAAATGCCGCACAATCCTAAATTTTCTAAACACTAAAATAAATTTCTAATACTACAATAAATTTGTAACGTATAAATACTATACAATCTCGAAATTTCTAAAAACTAAATACTACATTAAAGTTCTAAACGCTATCCGAGAAATTTCTAAACAACACTATGCGAGAAATTCTAAACGCTGCACAATCCTAAATTTTCTAAACACTAAAATAAATTTCTAATACTACATAAATTTGTAACGTACTAAATACTATATAATCCTGAAATTTCTAAAAACTAAATACTACATTAAAATTCTAAACGCTATCCGAGAAATTTCTAAACAACACTACCCTAAATTTTCTAAATATTAAATGCTACATTATGATTCTAATAACACACTCCTACTAAATTTTCTAAAAACTACAAAATCCTAAAATTTTAAATAATAAATGGTACATTTAACTTCTACGTAACTAAACAATCATAATTTTTTTTTTGTAAAAATACCTTCGCAGAAACGACAATTTACTTTTTCTCCTTTTCTTCTTTTTCTTCTTCTTCTTCTCCTCTTCTCTTCTTCTTCTTTCTTTTCT